>JARHVA010001384.1:3257500-3519271 GCA_037957365.1 Torreya grandis
ATGAAGATTTCAAAATCATCTTATAACCAATCAATCATTATGTTAGTAGAATAATTATTTTTATTACAACATAAAAAATATGATCTATTAATTTTATATTACCACTGATAAAGCTCACTAATCAATTTGAAATTAAATATTTAAATAAATGAAAAATTAAAAATTATTAAAACAATTCTACAACACACTGAAAAACCATATCCAAGTCAAATAATAAGTGATGGGAAAAAACATATTAACCAAAAATGAATACCTACAAAAACAACAACACACAAAAAAAAACACACACAACACTCCTCTTTGAAATTGGATCTATCCCTTTAATAGAAGTGGGTTTTATATTTTAATTAATTTGCACGCTATTCAATTATTGTGTTGATATATCACATGCTGAACCACAATCACCTCCTTGTGATAGCTATGGAAGAATAATATTGAAAAGAGTAAAATAGAATGAATACCAAGATAGCATCAATGTAAAATTTAATTTAACAATATGTGTTAATTAATATATGTAAAAAAATTATAAGTTTCAATGTTGAAAATATAAATCTGACCAAGTTTGCATAAGTGAAATGTGTAGATCCATCATTGGGGGAGATGCACGTTGAATTTAAAGAGTACGCTAGATCCATTAAAAAATGTCCTTACAGATTAAATACCAACATGAAGATGAAATTAAATGTTGAGTTAGATCACATACAAGAAGAAAGAATCATTTATCCATTTAAAAATATAGAGTGGGTTAGTCCCATGGTTATGCAACTAAAAAAGTCTGATGATATTCATGTCTGTGGGGACTACAACACACTAAATGATGCCTGCATTAATAATCCATTTCCAATACCATTTATAGATGAAGTTCTCAAATCAATCATAGGTCATGAGGTGTACTCGTTCACAAAAGGATTCAATGGATACCATCATATTCCTATCATAAAAGAATACCAAGCTAAAACAACCTTTGAAATAGAATTAAGGTCATTTGCATATAAGGTAATCCCATTTGGTCTTAAGAATTCTCTAATAATTTTATCTACAGATGTGGTATTCACATTTAAACACTTTATTCATTATTTCCTAGAAGCTTACTTAGATGATTTGGTTTTATTATATTTGTTTAAAGAGCATATGTCAAATTTGTGTTTAATGTTAGAATAGTGTCGAGCCCTGTACATTACTTTGAATCTAAATAAGTGCTTGCTTTTCACACCTTTCAGTGTTCTTCTGGGTCACATCATATGTAGTGATGAAATCCTGGCAGACCAGGCTAAAATTATAGTAATAGTGGAGATGTCACCCCAACTAGTTATATATAAGTGTGCACCTTTCTCGGTCATACTTGATACTATAGAAAATTCATCAAGGGATACACAACCATCTCTATGTAGCTAAAAAAATTATTGCATAAAGATACAAAGTTTTAGTGGACATGATAACACCAAAAAATATGTATTGATCTTAAACAAAGTTTGGTCACAATGCCTATCTTAGTTTTTCCTAATTGAAATAATCCATTCCATGTAGATGTGGATGTTTTTGGTATCGCAGTAGGAGTTGTCTTAGTGCAACTAGAAGATGGTTGATTGGATAATCCCATACACTTTTATATTAGGAAACTATCAATAGTAGAAAAAAATATATGACTATAAAAAGAGAAGCCTTAGCTATGGTGTTTTCCTTACAAAAATTTATACATTATCTTTTATCCACACCATTTGATATTTTCACATATCACCAAGCATTATGATGCCTAGTTAACAAGCAAATATTGGGTGGATGAATCTCCATGTGGCTAATGTTGTTTCAATAATTTCAATTTAGAATCAATGTGAAGCTAGGTCGAGAGAATGTGGGACCATATTATTTGATTAGGCTCTAGAATGGAGAATAACTAGAGGAAACACAAGATGTATCTCCAGACAAGTACTTATTTGGAGCCTCTATGATACTTGAAAACATGGTGGACATTGAAAACTTCATAGAATAAGGAACATTTCTTGTGCACTATGTTGAAAGGGATAAAAATTAAATGGTCACACAAGTCATTCTTTATAGTCTCATTAATGGATTTCTAAACAAAATTAGAAAGGATGACGTGCTACATAGAAGTAACTTTAGAACATGAGTGACCACAACTTCTTAAAAAAGCATGACAAAGAATCATAGGAGGTCATTTCATAGGAGAATTTACTAAGAGGAAGATACTACAGAGTAGTCTTTGATGGCCAAATTTGTTTCAAAATATGCACAAGGTGGCCAATTATTGCAATGTTTTCTAAATAATGGGAAAACCTTATCATCATGATGAGATTACCTTGGTTCCAATGCTAGTGGATAAACCATTTGAATAATAGGCCATTGATTTTATAGGGCCTATAACTCCCCCAAGTAAACATAGTCATATATGATAGATCATTATTACAACTGACTATTTCACAAAATGGGTGGAAGTTATTGCGACACCAAACTACGGTGTGAAAGACTAAATTTTTGTATGTGAATATCATAACAAGGTTTATATTTTTGATCAAATTGGTTATAAATAGAGGTAATCACTTCCTTAATATCAAAATCAAGACTCTCATTGAGGAGTTTATGATATCACACCACAAGATCATGACCTATCATCCATAATAAAATAGGCAAGTTGAAGCTTTAAACAAAGTATTGGGTAAAATACTGATGAAGGTATGCAATATTAAAAGGGGTGATTGGGAGGATTACATTCCTATGACTATTTGGGAATATAGGAAAAATTATAAGCGTGCAACAAGATTCACTTTTTTTAGTTTGATTATGGTCTGGAAGTAGTTATGCATATGGAATACATTGTTCCTAGTCTATACATTGCAATGATTATGTGATTGGGTGATCAAGACTCCCTAAAACAAATATTGATGGATTTATTCAAGATGGAGTAAAATAGATAAAAATCATAGTGGATGTAAGAAATCAACAAGTTAATTTAAAAAAGTGTGGTAGATCGTAACTTGTGATCTAAGTAATTATATCTCAAGTAAGCAATATTCATCTATGATAACATATTTAAAACACTTTTGGAAAGATGCACATCAAATGGAAAATACCCTATGTTATTCATGATGTTTCACAATAGGGCACAATTATTTTAAAATATTTATAGGGAACTAATCTAACAAGGTGTATCAATGGTTGCAGGCTTAAACCTTACCACCATTAATATTTATATTGCTTTGTTGTCTATGAGAGAGGGTGTTGAGTAGCACCATGTAGTTAGGAAGTTTATTTAATGTTTCTTTATTTACTATTTTTTTAGGGTTAGTGTGTTTTTACAGTGTAATATTTAGATATCAACACAAAAAAAGTTTAGAATAGTCAACATCATTAAGGGAGATCGATATGTAGAGTCATCTTGAAAGAAAGACATCTAGTAGCCATAACACGGTGGTCATCAATTCAATTTAGGAATGGGGTGTTGATAATACAGGGATGATGAAAGGAGGATGAGTGGTCATTCAAACTATTAATGATAATGCACTTGAGATATTGCATATTTATCAAATTATATCACATGATAGATTGATAAGATGGCCCATAAGATAAATTAGATAAATGAAAGGATGGTGTGTCACATCAGCTACCCGCTAATGGATGGATCAAATAATCTATATGTAAAATAGTAATTATCATGTCAAACAATAGCCAATTGACATAAATTTTTGAGATAAACTAGATCAGTGCATTTAAAATCAATGGCTTGATGGATTTGGATGGGAAAAAAACTATATTATTATGGACAACAATGTAAATACTCCTAAAACCAAGTGAAATTTGTGATCTGCATCCAAACAAACTTCTTGTGCATAAATTTCATGCCAGTTTTAGACCAAGTGAAGAAAGTTTTCATTCTAGTCTACAATAATAACCATGGATAGGGTACAACTATTGATACTACTCATAGATGCATAGAAGGAGGAAATGGGGATTGGTTTAGGCCTTAGATAAACCAAATATCATGATTCATACCCCTTTGATATTATTTATGTGGATTAAGCTACTCTATTTACATATGAACCACATGAAGCAACTCAAAAACACTAGTAATTTAACATCCACTGCAAGGCTCTAATAGTGAGTGACTAATCAAATTTACTAATTTTTGGAAATTAGATGAGGTAGTGCTTACTTTTATTAGCTGATATAATGAAGGTTTCATTTATTTATCAAAATATGTGACCATATTCATCAACCTTGCAATGATGGCAAGAATAAAAAGGCTTCCAACATAGGGAAAATCTCTTCTACCTTAAAAATCCATAGCACCACCTATTCACTCTTACACCAAAGAAAAGTACACAAGGGAAGGTAGAGGAATTACCATTGATACTTTAGAAGACGCTTCAATGTGTATCCTCATTGAATGCATAACTAAACTATATTGATAGACACAAAAGCAAGAAACTAAACAAGTAGTGGACATTGTGTATTGCATGATATGCCAACATAAGGATTTTAATTGGATCAAGTTTTTGGCCTTTGATCTCACAATGAACATTGAGAATATCCTCATTAGCATTGTGTAGGCATTCTAGTACCATGTTTTGGAAATACAACTCTACTTCACACAATGAAAATCACCAGAAGGCATAATCAACTTTGCTAAAGATTTTTGTCCTGCTACTACGTTTGCCAACATTACATGGAAAAAATAGGTTAATACTATGAGCACTTAGGGAGATTCAACACATGGTGGATAGAGATCCAATCCATGATTAATTCACACACTAGGGTACCCTATAATGTGATTTACTATTTAGGATAACATGCGCCAATGACCAAATTACATAATGGCATCCAAATCAAAGTGTAAGAATTTCCCAAAGCAACAACAACTCCACTGTTATTTTTCATCACCATGTTAGATGTGTAGGTAGATGGTTTGGGATAGAAATCCCTAGCATCAAGATCAATGAAACCTTTACATTCCATTCACCTAGGTGCATAATAACATGTGCAATCTAAATAAAAACCTCAACCCCAACCACAATCTCAACCAAAAGCAACACCAAAACCAATGACAGCTCCATCATAGGTTGACAAGGGAAATAAGAAAGCACTAGTAAAAAGTGCCTCACTATCACCACCTAAAAAAAGGGCATCCCACATAAAGTCCTAGATTGACAATAAACATGGTCCAAAGATAACAATAAAATTGTGAAAAATACATTATAGAATATTGTAATTTTGTAGTTAATATGGACCGTTTACTATTAGATTTTAGATATAACAGTAGAAATTAAGTTGGTGCATTTTTGCCCTAATTTTTAACCCTCCTTTGATATGAGGGCATTGTAATCAGGTAGAATTGAGTGAGAGTGAAGAGGATATTGTATTGGATGTATTTTAGGTTTTTCCCTTCATTTGTTGGACTAAATAATAAGGACTGGCAGTTTCTGTGTGGACATATCCAATATTAGGTGAACCACGTTAAATCTATCTATATTATGTTGTGTTTTCTGAATTTTAATTCTACCTTTATTTCATTATTATTAATCTACATTATATATTCCTAATAATGAGTATAAATTTTGTGGATAGCACAAGACTTATCAAAAATCACCCTTACATAATGAACCCTAATCTTTGCACCAAGGTCAAGATAGAAATTGATGGGATGATGGCCACAGGGGTCATCCACCCTGTGAAGGAATCTGAATGGGTAAACCCCATATTTATTAGCATCAATAGAGATGGATGTATATGTATTTGAATATATTATATACTATTGAATGTTATTTACATCAGTGACCCCTTCCCAAATCCATTCACTGATGAAGTCTTAGATGGTGTCGCAGGTTGCAAAATATGCACTTTCACTGATGGGTTCTCAGGATACCATCAAGTCTAGATTGAAGATGAAGACAAGCCTAAAATAACTTTTGAGACTGAATGGGGTTATTTCACATACAATGTGATGCCATTTTGACTTAATAATGCACCAACCATGTTCTCTAGAGTGATGATCACCACATTCAAGGGCTACATTCACAAGTTCCTCCAAGTGTATTTAGACTACTAGACTATTTATGGACTCATAAGGGACCATTATGATAACTTGAACCTTATGTTTAAGAGGTGATGATAGTTATGGATATATTTGAACCTCAATAAGTGCATATTCATGATAACATTTGGCATCTTGATTAGGCACATAGTCTATAAATATGGTCTGCTCATCGATCCCATGAAGATTGTATTTATTCCACAACTCTAGACCCCTTTGATGCAGAAAGATGTTTGCACCTTTCTTATCCATTTTATCTATTATATAAATTTCATAAGGATATATGCAAATAGTTTAGCACTGCTAGAGGAACTCTTGCACAATGATGGCCTTTTTTATTAGGGTGTAGTGCAAGAGGATGCCTTTGAAACTTTGAAGCTCAAATTGGATAGCATGCCTATTTTATAATTTCTCAACTAGATGACTCCATTCCACATCCATGTTGATGCATTTGGATCTATAATTGGTGTCATTCTAATGCAACCTGGAAAAGGTAATATGAATAATCCCATCTCTTTTATAAGCAAGAAATTGACCCAAGCAAAGCAAAATTATACCACCACCAAGTGCGAGGTATTGGCCATAGTCTATGCCCTGTAAAAATTTAGGCAATACTTGTTGGTGACCCCATTCATCTTTTTCACCAATAATGAGGCACTTAAGTACCTTGTGAAAAATCTTGTTCTCCATGAGAACATTTGTAAATTGATAGTTTTATTTTAAGAATTCTAGTTTTTATTTTTCATGAAGTCTAGAAAATAGAACTCGAGCCCATACCATTTATCCTAAATCAACTATGGTAATGTAGTTGTGCCTATTAAGGATGACATACCAAACACAAAAATTTACAGGGTCCATCATGTCCCTGAGGACTTGGTGGATATATACACTTTTCTAACATTTGGATATGTACCCCAAACTATGACAACTAAAGAGAAGAAATAGCTCACAGTTTATGCTACCACTTTTCAACTCATTATCATGGATATGTACAAACTAAGTCTAGATTAATCCCTACACTAATCTGTCTTGGAACATGAAAGGGACTTTATTTTATAAGAGGCACATAAGGGGATTATATGAGGCCATTAATCTAGAGATATAATGGCATGTAAGGTGTTGCAATTAAGCTTGTGGTGGCCAAGTTTGTTCCAAGATGCAAAGTATTATGCCAAAGCATGTGACATATGCTAGTGTATAGGGAAGCCCAACCACCAGGATGAGATGCCCCTCATTCCCATTCCTACCTAGGCACCATTTTAAAAATGGGACATTGATTTTGTTGGGCCAATCACTCCCATAACAAGGTGCATAGGTGCAAGATATATTCTAGTAGCCACTAATTATTTCACCAAGTAGGCCAAAATAATGTTAATAAAATATTGCACAATCACCACAACTATAAGGTTCATATGGGAAAATATCATAAGTTTTTATGGGTGCTCACTCAGTTGGACTAGTGATAAAGGCATACACTTCATCAACGAAATTGTGCAGATCCTATTGATTGAGTACATGGTGGCACACCATAAGACAATGTCTTATCATCCATAAACTAATGGTATAGCTGAGGCATTAAATAATATACTAGGGATGTGCCTCATGAAAATAAGTGATGTTGATCATAAATATTTGGATGATCGACTGTCAATAGTACTTTGGGCATACCACACAACCTATAAACACCTAAATAAGGATACACTATTTTAAATGGTTTTTGGTGTTGTGGCACTTATACCAATGGAATTAATGGTTACCTCATTACACATTATGCATCTTGGTCATTTGGATGACCAAGAATATTTGAGCACAAGGTTGGAAAACTTGGAGTTCTTTCAAAAAATACATGCCCAAGCAAGATGGAGTTAGTAGATAGAAAAGGCATGCCAGAAGTTCTAGCATGACAAGTATATTAAGCACAAGGTGCTGACTAAAGGAGCATTAGTCTTACTTTATGACTCCAAGTACCTCAAGCACTCGATAAATTTGTAAATTAGGTGGATAAGCCCTTATGTCATCCATAACATATTAGAGATAAGTGCATGTAAACTAAGTACATTGTTTGGCAAAATGTTCCCTAAGAATTTCAATGATAACTGACTAAAGCCTTATAATCAATAGGATGGTACTTGTACCATCAACCATCAGACATTGAATTCATAGTCACAAGTTAATTGTGTTGTGTTTTTCAAAATAAAGTTTGGCACAATCCAAATGTTTCATTTTTATTTGTGTTATTATTCATGTTGAGTGAATAAGCAGTGCTTTGAGGCCCACAAGTCAAAACTTCTAGCACTTCCATGCATAAATCCAGTCAGGTGATCGATCACTAATGCTTTCTAAGTGCCTAAGGCCAGACACATAAGTTTTTGGACATAAAAAGGTCACCATAATTGAAGAGTACCAAGTGAACAAAGGGAGGCACACATGGTGATAGTGCACAAGAGATACAAAAGGGGTGCACAAGATGCTCATGTGAAAGATACCATAAGAGGAGAAAGAAGCATTTGAGGACCAGTGTAAAGAATTCGTATGGGGTAGGACATGCCAAGACAAGATATGAAAGTGCAAAACATTGACCAGGGAATGGAAGCATGCTGGAAAGTAAGTGTAGTAGGAAAAATAAGATGGAACTAAGGAGGTTGAATCACATGAATGTGAATTGATGCACCTAGGTTATCATAAGAAGGGTGAAGTTCATGCCAAGGTGAATGAAACGTAGGAGGAAAATCATCTTGATAAGTTGGAATCCACCTAATGATAGGTGGAAAGTAACTGTTTGAAAATACTTGTCACTTCATCAAAATACCATTTAGATAATTTAATGAGGTGATGACAAAGGCACAAAAATCTACACTAAATATAAATATGATAGTGGATTTTCTTAGATTTCATGGGTCTTAGTAGATTTCAAGGAATTCAGGCACTACCACACCATTACTCACCTACAATTAAGATGGTAAATGAGATTAAGGTATAAAAAGGCCAATGATGCACTAGTTTAGGTTACAAACCTTAAGTTAATTTGAGTGCCAAAATGTAGAGAATAACTAAATCCAAACCAAAGCCAAAGTGATAAAAAGATACCATAGAAAGTCTTGATCACCCACAAACATAAAAAGAGAATGATTAAATAGAATGAAATTATGCTCCCATTGAGATCAGAATAGAGGAATGAGGGGAAAGAATTGTGAGAGAACTAGACAATAAAACATCTAAAGTGCCACCATTAACAATGAATGAAGCTTGAGATCTAAATTTTAATTCATAGACCCCATGACTATGAGAAGCACCAATAACCATTAGAGGATTTAACATAATCAACAAATTGAACTTCAACACCAACCAGTTCATAATGGGAAATAAATGGATGAGTTCTAGTCGATCACAGGCATAGAAACATACTAAATGGGCGTGGATGATATAGGATACAACCATTATAAATAAGAAGGTGCATCTAGTCGAGGGAGTGAGCCTCACTGAGGTTAACCTTGAGGCACTCACCAAAATGTCATATAGGGAAATGAAGTTTCTGCCAAAGGTCTTGATAGGGGAAACTTGGGTGTCTTTCACACACACTTGTCAGTTGAAAAAATACAACCATTTTACCCCAAGAAATGCACAAGAACTCAACCAAGACTGGGTGGCTGACATGGGGGTGAAGATAAAGGCAATTATAGTATTTTTCAACATGTCTATTCAAGACATGCTTTTAACCACCAGTGCAATTTAGCTCTATACATTTTCATGCTTTGGCAAGCTGAAGGAACTCATACAGTTCCTTCTCTAGCGCATGCATGAAGATCACTTCTAATTTATAGGGAGGTACATGTAGATATCAATGTGCCTAATCACCATAATCAATGGGCTTTCAGACTCAGGTGCAGACATCTATTAGATGATGGTGGATGATGCAAAATTAGAGAGGGTTGCAAAACTCCTTGGGTACTACAAGGGAGGATTTACACTCATAATAAAGGATATAAAGGACCTAGACACAAGGGTTACATCATGCCTATTGACATCCAATATTTTCTCTAATGATAGATGGATGGACATCAATAAGGCCTACTTATGCATCATTCACCACACTACACAAGGGGTCAAGTTTAACATAGAAAAATTCAATACTAACTAATAGGTAAAAAATATGCTTGAGTGTCAAAAGGTATGAGAGACCTTCAAGTGGGGGTCAATACTGATCTTAATAGTCATGGAAGAGATCAACATTCTTGGTGGTGATGAGGACAACCTTTGGGTCTTCTCGATACATAAGGAATCCCTAGCATTGAAGTACCAAGACTTCACTTACCTACCCTCTTATCTCCCATAGATATAAAACATGAGTAATGGGGTGGTGCATTCAATACATAGAGGCATTTAGGATAAAATGGTGTGCCCTTGAATAACTCCCCCAAAGCATGTTTATAATGGCAACCTTCACCATCATGAAACACTTCTATGTAGTACACTTGGCACTCACAAACGATGACTATTCAAGCTTTTTTAGACTCCCTTACACATTTTCCATAAAGCATTTTAGGGATGCACTAAGGATATTTCCTAATGCATAGTAGCTAAACATCTGGTGAAGGCCATGGATTTGGAAAGGATAAATTTATAGTACTAGCATGTGCACTTAGGAGGAAAATCCACTAAATATGAGGAGGATGACTCTGATCACATAAACCTCCATCCCCTTTAGAGAGAAGTCATCGTAGGGCACATATTCAATCTTTACTATAAGATGAAGCAAAGAATAAGGGTGTAGACCCTAAGAAGGATGATGACCATCCCCTCTAAATTGGTGAAGAAGGGACACCAACACCAACAACATAGAAGAAGTTTTTCCAGAAAAAGTGGGGAGAGACACTCGAATAAATCCTAGAGTGAATCACGCTGAGGATCACCTCTGAAAAAAAAGAAATTCCTTCATCCCTAAATAAAAATTGCATGACCTTCACACCAAGGATTGATTCTTCCATCAATAAAGAGAATAAAAAGAAGACTAATGGTCCCATTATGATTCCAATAATAACCTTGGAAGAAATGGAGACAGAAGAGGTTCATAGGAAAGGAAGGGAGGAAGAGGAAGAAGGGATTGAGGTCTACATTATATAAGAAGAGCCCAATGATGAAGAAGTTAAGAAGGCACTTCAAGGAATCACTACCACCATGCTTGAAAAAACAAGGAATCTGCCTAGCACCTCATCTAAATATCCCTCCACATAGCCTTTACAAACTAAGGATAAAAAGAGAAGATTGTGAAATAAAATGGGCCACAACGAGGAAGAGATTGAGATGGCATTGGTGATAGATAAAAAGAGGAAGGTGATGAAGGAATCTGACATGACTCAGGAAGACATTTAGAGATTTGAGGCTGAAGAAGAGAAGGAACAGGAAGAGAAGGCCAGAAAAAGGAGGGTGGCCAAAGAAGCAAAGGCTAGGAAAGAAAAGAAGAAAAATGAGGTTGCCACAAACATGAAACCAACTAAAAAAATGGTAGAGAAGGTGCCTATAACCCCCACCATTTAAGTAAATAAAGCTTCACAATAGGCATGACCAAGTAGTGAAGGGGTGTCTAAAGAAAAGGAAGGTGATACTAGTACCTTAGAAAAATAACAAATGGAGAGTAACAAAGAGACCCAAATAAAATGGGATGAAGGTGAAGCTGGTACCAATAGATAAGAAGAAGTATACAAAAGGGATAATTCTAAATAAGAAGACCTCTAAGAACATGAAGAAGAAACCTTTGAGGAAAGCGTCGAAGAAAGCAGTATTGCTGATGAATAAGAAGAAGAGAAAATGGAGTTGGCCATCGTAAAAGAAGAAGGCACAGAGTTGAGACTTAGAGAGAAGATGTATAAGGGGTGGATAGATGAATATTTTTACATGTTTGAATACATGCCCCCCAAAGCTATCATAACTAGGACGTGCCAATAACTTTCTTTTGCATTTGATAGTTACATGGATGAGCATCACTTTGAGGCATCACAGAAGGCCATATTGGGCATGGATAAACCTGAATAAGGTTATGAATCCCTTCTCATAAATCCCTATGCCATTAAACTGATTAGGTAGGTGAATGTACTCATCCAAATGGCCATTTAAGTCATGCAAAAGAACATTGTTAATAATGTTATGGTATCAAAAAGGAAGAAAATTGTCCAAGATGTTGAAAAAGAAGTGTAGGCCATAAAGTTTAAACTGTAGTAACTAGTCAAGCACATAAATACCATCAAACCAACCCTTTTGGTTGGAATTGATACATCTAACCACTCTAAGGTTGATAAGATAAGTGTGTTAGTAGAGAAGATGCTCCTAAAAATGAAACTAGAGTTGATGTAAGAAAAAGAAGAAGATCCCTGTATCATGTTACAAAAAGAGGTAGCTACCAATATCAAATAAGTAGAAGACCTCTTTGCAATACTGTAATAAGGTGTAGATGCAACTGATTTCATATTCATGAACTTCTCCAACCAAGCATCAATCATTGATGTGTGCCTCAAGTAGGAAAAGGGGGAGAAGGAAGAGCTGATGGCATAGGTATACTCTGTAAGTAGGGTAGAGCATGCATAAATAATGGGTAAGGTCAACACACTAAATGCATAGATAAAGGACCAAGAGTAAAACTTGGAAGAACTCTTTCACACCTTACAAATGAAATCCTACAAACAAGTAACAATCTTTGAAGGAGGAGTGATGAAGGCTAAGGAAAATCTTGAGGCCTTTAGAAAAGAGATGGAGAAGATAGATGTACTCATGCTTAGCACTACCTCCATAGAGATTGACAGTGTTTTTGAGGAAAAAAATCCTGCTATAAAGGGATTTGAGGACTTCAATGTCAAACTTAAAGAGAGCATACCCGAGTTTTATGTGCTGAAGGCTTTGGTAGCCTAGTCTGATGATGGAGTAGCAATTTTTTATGGGGTAATGTTGGGCCCCTATTTCATCTAAGAATGTATATTTACCAATACTACAAGCACCTTGACACAAGGCAATCATTTAGGATGATTTCTATTTTGATATCTTTTGCACCAGCTAGAGGAATTGATGCACACCTTGTGTTAGCTGGTAGGTGGCTACCTAATTCAATGATTTCTTGGGCATCTTTAAGGAATGGTAGAACGTGGTGATCATAGCATGAAGTTTCAAGGTAATTAAGTTGACAAAATGACTGGTAAAATATGTAGCTCAATAATCGGTGTGCATAGCTCGACCCTAACATAAGGTGATCCTATAGCCTATAAAAGCAAGCTTGAACCAGTGAGTAGGGACTCACAAATTTGATGTAGTGAAGCTCTATAGAATTGACCCTAGATATAATGTTATGGTCACCATTAACATAAGAATTAGCATAGATTCCACTAAGGTTCCTAATGTATATGCCCAAGCTCATTTGTGAGCCTCTGGGTAGATAAGTAGCTTAAGTGATATACTTACTCTATTCTATATAATATGAAATTTATTCTATATTTAAACTTTAAGTAATGAATAAGAATGGTTGAATTAATGCATGGTGTTCTTCATTTGAATGTCTTTCACTTCTCTATTGAATTACACAATGAATGTAGTAGTTATAATGGTTTAATTTAATATATGAATCTTAATTTTAATGAAGATCAGGTTCAGGTCATTCATTATATCCCTATTCTAAGTAATGATGTTAGCATAATCTGTAAAAATGAATAAGATCCACACCAAACTTTGGTATCCTTGCCATAAAATGCGAAGCCTAAGCATGAACCCTTAATTTAAAGTATCCCCTAGATTCGACTAGCATCTTCATGATGTTAGACTTACTTCAATAAATACTTGCTCCCTTATGATGAGAATGAGCTCCCCAAGTAGGCTTGCATCTATAGATCAACAAACTTAGCCCAGAAAAGGATTGTGCCAATGAATCTTCTAAAAACCTTCTCTAAATGACCAAGTCTTACATGTGATGAGTTGTGCCATGGCACAACTATCCCCACGTAGGCCCTAGTCCTTTCTCTATTGTGCTTTGGGTGAGAACATAAGGCTTGTACCTTATGTGAATTGATGCTAGCATAATTGAGTGATAAATGTTAAGTGCTACAGGAATATGTTGCATTTGTGCTTAGTTGTAATGAGTCCAGAACTGACTTGGACAACCAGATAAGCACTTGAACCCCATGAATAAATGAATTGACCCCAATTATTATACAACACATCTATAGTATGGTATTCATTATGTATATTTTCAACAATTTCCTTGTTTTTACCATCACTATTAGATGTTCCTAGTCCTAGGTTGTTCATTATTGGTCTAATCTTAAGCAATTTCATCAATGAAACAAATAGTTGACATCTTCAAATGTAGCTTAAATTTTCAAAGTAATTATCCCAAAAAAAATCATCTTTTCTTCTTGAATGGTCATTAGACATTTTCTTAGGAATTGATTTCAAAATATTTTCATCAAATTCAATTATTTACATGGGTCTTCTATGCAAAATCCTAGGAGGTGTTCTTAATGGTAAAATTTGTCAATTTGGTGTTTCCATATTGTTAGCTTCATTACGAGTTTATTTATTCGATGTTCCCATATAGTTTACTTCATTATTATTTTCACTATTCAATTTTTCCATGAAATTTTATTCATTGTTAATTTCACCATTTAATATTTCTATGTAATTTTATTCACTATTATGGGGTAAATCATCATGCATATTATCATCACCACCAAAATAAAAAATACATAAATTGAATGTGGAATCATAATATAATTTGGTATGAAATTATAACTGATAAATGTAATTTAGGTAAACATCCATCATCATGTTATTCATTTCATCATTATTGATGACATTTAGCTCATTGGGGATAGTATATGTACCTTGTCTTTCACATTATCTTTGCATTTGTTCCCTTTGTTTTTATATCAATACTTGTAGTTGCTCCAATTTTTTGAGCTTTAATTTTTTATTAAATTTAGAATGAAATCCATCACCCATTATTAGATAAATATGACATATATTTATAGTGGGGAAAATTATGAAAATGTTAAAAATAACTTGTAGAATCGTGTAAAGTGTAGAATGATGCAAAGCAATATTATGGGGATAAAATTATTGATATGATAGAATTATGATGTTGGAGCATGCACTATATTCCTATTCAAATTAATACATACACATTACTTAATTATTATTCTAATTCCTACCCTCTTCCATCACGCCTCTATAAACATAAGGGATCCATCACATCTTAGGCTCAGAATAAGGTTTGAAATGGGATTGATTTGATGTGGCCCAGATCATAACATTGATTATAAAATTGACTAACTTATTCAATTTGTGATAAAATTAGGGTTAATTAAGCCACAAACCACATCCTAAATAATTTAAAATAGGTTCACTAGACTCAATTTAGCCCAAATAATATCCCTGATTACACCAATTGACTAATTGGTTCAATCCATGATGGAATCAAAGCTAATTTATCCCCAAAACTCATCATATTATTGTAGTTATTTTCAATGGGCCAAAATTTTCCCTAATGTCATATTTGATTTAAATAATATATTCTTTGGTTCATTTTATGAAAATAGTTATTTTGATTAAGCCCCAAATCATATCTTATATAGCCATAATTAGGTTTTAAATGGGCTCAATTTGGCCCAAATCACATCACTGATGCACAAATTTACTAATTATCTCAATATTTCATAAAATTGGGGCTAATTGAGCCTACAATCACATCCTATAGTTGGAGTTAGGTAAAAGTCTCAAATTAGCCCCAATTGCTTATATGATTGGATGAATTGATTCTCTAGTTAATTTTGTGATGACATTAAGGCTAATTGAGTGTTAAATCACATCCTAAACAATCACAATTATGTTCATATGGCTTAATTTGGCCCAAATTATATAACTTATTTCATAATTGACTAATTGGCTCACTCCATGATGAAATGAAGGATAATTTATCTCCAAATCACATCATATGGTTACAGTTAGGTTTAGAGAGATTAAATCAACTGCAATTACCTCTCTTATTAAAATAGTTGATTCTTTGGTTCATTTTATGATGAAATTAAGGCTATTTAAGCTCAAATCACTTCATATAGTCACAATTAGATTCAATGGCCTTAAATTGGAGCCAATTTCATCCATGATTGAACCAATCAATTCTTTAGTTTATTATATGAAGAATTTTTGTCCAAAATCACATCCTATACAATTAGAATTAGGTTTGAAAGGGGCTCAAATGGGTCCATATTATGTCACTGATTGCACCAATTAACTATTTGGCTAATATATGCTACATTTAGGGCTAATTGAGCCCCAAATCACATCAAATAGTCCTAGTTAGGTAGAATGGACTCAAATTGGCCCCAATTATCAAGTATTAATCAAACTAATGGACTCTTTGGTTCATTATGTGATTATATTGGGGTCGATTGAGCCCCAAATCACATTTTATATAGTCAAAACTAGGTTCATAGAAAGATGACCCAAATCCCATCACTTATTACACCAATTGACTAATTGGCTTAATATATGATAAAATCAGGTCTAATTTAGTCCTAAATCACATCTTATAGTTGTATTTAGGATTAAGGTGATAAATTAGCCACAATTACCTTTGTGATTAGAAAAAATGAATCTTTGGTTCTTTTTATGATGAAATTGGGGTTGATTGAGACCCAAATCACATCATGTAAAGTCAAAATTATATTCAAGGACTCAATTTGGCCCAAATATCATCACTAATTACACCAACTTACTATGTGTTTGAATTCATGAATGGAATAAGAGATAATTTAGCCCCAAATCATATCTTATTGTCATAGTTAGGTTCATGGGGCTCAAATTGACCCTACTTGCATCTGTGGTTGAATCAACTGAATCTTTGGTATATTTTATCATGAATTATCCCAAAATCACATCATATATAGTTAAAATTAGATTCAAGAGGATCATTTCTACTCAAATTATGTCACTAGTTACACTAATTGACTAATTATTTCAATCGATGATGAAATTAGTGCTAATTAAACCCTAAATCATATCCTATAATCACAATTAGGTTCAAAATGCTCAATTTAGTTCCAATTGCATCCATGATTCAATCAATCTATTCTTTGGCTCATTTTGTGATGAAATTGAGGCTATTTGAGCCCCAAATCATATCCTATATGATTGAAATTGGGTTTCAAATGGGCTTAATTTGGCTGAAATCATGTCACTAATTGTACCAATTGACTATTTCTCTCAATTTATGACAAAATTATGTCTAATTGAGCTCCCAATCATATTTTATAGTCATAATAAGGTTTAAGGGGCTTAAATTAGCTCTAATTATCTTTGTGATTGAACCAATTTACTCTTTGGTTCATTATGTGATGAAATTGGGACCAATTAAGATCTAAATCACATCTAATGCAATTAAATTTAGGTTCTTATGGCTTAGTTTAGACCAAATTTCATCATTGATTACACTAATTATCTCAAAGGTGCTCAAATTATTCCTAATTTTCTATATGATTGAAGCAATCAACTCTTTGATTCATTATGTGATGAAATTGGAGTTGATTGAGCCCCAAATCACATCCTAAATAGTCAAAATCAGTTTCAAGGGGCTCAATTTGGCTCAAATTACATCGATTACTATACCAATTGTTGATTGGTTTAATTGGAGATGAAATTGGGGATAATTTAGCCCCAAATCACATTAAATCAATAAATAACTCCTTATATGGTGCTCAAAAATGTGTAATTTCCCCTTAAACTATCAAATAACACTTTTTCTATCTATAATTCAATATTATTTACATAAATAATGATATTCAATCACAAAAAAGAGTAGTGTTGCTCAAATATAACCAAATCACTTTAAAAAATCTTAATTTTTTTTATGATACCCTAATGAATTTTAATGCCATTATTGCCTACTTCCCCTAAAATCAACTATCTTTCCAATCATGCACTTAATTATGAGATTTATCAATAAAATTATATTTTATTAGGGACTAAAATAATTCCATCACTTTCTATGCACAACAAATGTCCTACTTTAAATTTTTATGCAAAATTGTATTCCATGTCGATAACAGGGTTTAAGTCAATGCAAACAATAATGAGTACGCACGTTTACGCGTACATGCTTTTATTGTGTAAAATTTCAAACACATGCCTCTTGGATAAAAAATGGATTGGATTCTAAATCCTAAAGTATAGACTTGCACACTTAGTTGAATCTATATATTTGGCTGCAAAAATAACAAAATCCAAGTTCAACCATGATAAACAATATGAATATTAAAATATTTAAATTTCCATGATGTTGTAGTTTAGAAAATAATATTTCTAGAATCATCATGTATGGATAATTTGAACCCATACATTAAGATTCCAGAAATCTTATTTTCTAAAATATGAATATTATCAATACATTTCCTTAAAATATCACTACAATGTCGAGTGCACTCACTTTGTGTGTGTGTGTGTGTGTGTGTGTGTGTGTGTGTGTGTGTGTGTGTGTGTGTGTGTGTGTGTGTGTGTGTGTGTGTGTGTGTGTGTGTGTGTGTGTGTGTGTGTGTGTGTGTGTGTGTGTGTGTGTGTGTGTGTGTGTGTGTGTGTGTGTGTGCGCGTGCGCGTGTGTGTGTGTGTGTGCGTGTGTTTGTGTGTGTGTGTGTGTAAAAGAAATGTGTGTACTTGACATTGTAGTAAAATTTTTAGGAAATCTATGATGAAATTCATATTGTTTATCATTGTGGAAGTTGGATTTTGTTATTTTTCAATCTATGTTTTCATCTATATTTATTTATAAGTATGTCTTTTTATGTCATTATATGTTTCAACTATACATGCCTATCTTTGACTATGAATCTTTTGTTTGTTTTATCTAAATTGGGAAAACACTATAGGGTTGAAAATTAGGCTTAATTCTATGCATATTTATAAAAAAACCAATTTTTTATTTTTTTAAAGGTTGTTAGTTTGATGTCCATTTTTCTAATTATTTTAAAGTTCAATTCACTTGTAAAATTATTTAAAAATAAATAAAATATATATAGACGATAGACTAGATAATCTTATCTAACTTTCCACTAAATGGTTTCAAAAAAATCTAAATAACACTCATAATTTTTTAGGGCATGTGGTCATCTATCTATCATGTTTTTCTAAAAAAATAGAAGTACCTCTTAGAATTTTAGCTGTCTGACCTACTTATATTTAAACATTTTTTAACAAAATTATTTTAAAAACTAAACTTGAAATCATATATTTCGTGTTCTTATAACATATTCAAATTTTGAGTTTAGGGTTCACAAATCATCTATATAAATTGAGGTTTTTAATTTTTCAACAAAAAAATGTTCACTTGAAGACTTCATTTTATCCTCCCAATTCCATGCAAATAATCTAATGTGATATAAAATATATTGTGTTGTCCTATTTTTGTAAAGGATATGGGAATTTTGTCGCAATATATCTTGGCTACTCACACAAATATTCACTAATGCTTTAATTTCACACTCCTCCCTATTTCTATTTTTTTAACCCCGATAAGGATGGAAGGACAATTTCCAAATGAGTATAAAAGGTCTCATTTTTCTCATGGTTATTTCTATGTTATTATTAGTACCTTTCATATAAGCATGGCACTATTGATTTCACCAAAGGCATTGACTTTTGTCAATGGAATCATGTGGCCAATGCAAAGGCTATTTTATTAAAAAAATTGGTAATTATATAATGTTTGTGACCACCTCATTGTTTTTTCCATTAAAATTGAATAGTAATTATTTTTCCTTTTGCCTATCCAATAGAAATATATAGGCTAGTTTTATTTTTCTAAGGCTTCAAGGTTTGATTGCAAGTATTATGGGCAGGGGAGGTGGCTATGACAAAGCGCTGCTCTAGCAACTATGCTACTTGTAAATTTTTGCTACAACCACCTACAATAAAATAAAGACCAACTAAGGGACCCTCTTAACCATTTCTTTACATGGACACTACTTCTTCACATTTAGATTATTATTGTTATGTGATGACTGCTTTGACCTGCCACTGAACAGTGCTATTATAGGGTTTTTTAACATCTTCTAAAGATAAATTTTAATTATTCATTTATTTATTATATGCTCCACAAGAATAGAAACTTTGATTTTCAATCAAACATCTTCTTTTTCATGAAAATACTATTTGTACATATGCAAACCTTTATTATTCTATTAGAGTCTTCTTATGCTATCACAATATTTGAAATGGTAAAATAGTTTGTAGGCTTTTGTTGTTACTACCACACTGTATTCCTCTTCACTCTCAGAAGTAGGTATTGCCCCCATGCCCTCTACAGGGGTTGTCTCCAAATTTTCATCTTGTGGGGAGGCTGCAGGCGTAGCTCCATAGGATAGCGATCTAACAAAAACAAAGTCATAACAAATTTATAATTATTTTTCATCATTAAAATATTTGATGAATAATAATATAACCTTCAACTTTTGAAAATTAAAACCAACACTTCAAATTTTGTAGTTGGAAACGGCTAGAGATTTTCAGGGGCCCTGATGTCAAAAATACCCTAGCTTTCCTACTCGACCATTAAGATTTCCATCCAATCTACTTCAAATGTATTTCTCCACCCTCTTGAGTTGAGAGGAGTGGGGGTTTTGCCAATGGTAGCCATGCGACCATTGAAATACATTCTTCCAAATACATAGTATCCTCTGAGGCATTCATCAATTACTACAATAGTAATAGGTTTTTTAGACAACATAACTTTTTTCATATATTTCACCCGCTTCTAAAGAAATTTCCAAATAAGTAATAAAATTATAGTAATCATCAAGTGCAAATGAAAATGTTTATGCCTCAATTGAGGATTGGTTCCATAGACCTTCCCACCTTTGAATAAAATGGGGCTCACAGCTCCTACCCTCACTTTAAGGGGCTTCTGATCCACAAGGCCTCCATCTCCACACACACCACCTACATCACATTACAAGTATAAACTCATAATATTCATTAGAGGAACAATGTACACTCCATATTGCAGAGTCATAACTAGGTACTAAGTTGAAAATCTAACCATCTCTAATTATGGTTGTTTCCCTTAGCACCTCTTCAAACCTAAAAATCCTCTTCATTTTAGCAGAAGAAACAGAAAATGCTTAAATCTCAAAGAAAGTAAACAAGGAAAAATAAAATAGCAACAGACCCTATTTTATGGTGGAAGTTGAGATCTTTGCAGAGCAAACTACCAAATCATGAGTAACCAACACCTATTTATTGCATTAGGTACTAGTGTTGGTGTTTTTACCATGTAGTCAAGATGACCATCTGTTACAATACTGCCCAGAATGACAGGTGGCTTGTTAATATTTTATATTACAGATACTATATTTACCTTCTCAATTCACGTATTTGAAAATGTACTTGAATATATTTTCTAAAGTATTTGGAACAAATACATTTGAAAAAAAAAATCAAATTTTATAGACTATTTTGTAGGAAATTTACTTATTTTGAAAAATAAAATGCAATTTAGCTTCTTTTGTGATTGCCTTCATTATTTACTTATTTGAAAAATTACTTGTATTTTTTATTTAATTTGAAAGTGTTTACAACAATTAAATTCACCTATATGTTGAGGTACTGAAGTTTTTTTATTTTCTTTTTATCTATTTGGATTCATTGAATTAGAGCAAATGATTTATTCCTACATAAAAAGCTTTATATAAAATTCAACTAATTGTAGAGTCAGATTCAATTTAGCTTCAACTATTACTAGATTAAAATATTGATATTTGGCTAATGAAAATGTCATTTTTTTCATTGCTAATGTAATTGCACTTTTATGCAATACGGAAACCATGAACTGAAAAAAAAAGAAACCAAAAACTAGATCAAATAAAATGTTAGTAGATGTTGAAACATATGAACAACAATCGAACACATTTTTTTTATAACATTGATGATGCCCTAAAAGATAGCCACCTTTTCTAAATTAATTCATTTAAATACAATGTAGGTGACTGTCCTTTTGATGCGATTCAAGTTTTACTAAATTTTTGTTAGACATCAAATGAATTACAAAATGGAATGATGGATTATTTCATAGTATGATTAAACAATAGAAATGTAGATGCAATACGGTTATACAAAATTGAAATGCATTCTTATGTACTTTACGATTTGCATGGAATACATGATAAGGAAATATATTTATGCAGAAAGAGGCTTTTTGCGAAGAACAATACAAATGCAACTCAAACTGACCTATGAGGTGATACATTTTGTATCCAATGGATATCTAAATAGTTGAACATATCAATTTGCTTATGGTCATTGGTATGGAAAATAAATTATTTACACTTTAACAAAGAATCATCAATACCAGAATATTCAATATTATTCCATAACAACAATCCTGCCTATGGCCACTATGAGCCTTTGTTATGCAAAAGCGTAAATATTGAAACTAATAAAACTGAACAATTGAAACTATCAAATACATGTGAAAATATTCAATGTGAATGGGATGCTATTTCATATGAAATGGAAAATTATGGCCTTTATGTGGCATTACCATTTGCTAATAGTTGTGGAAAAAATTTATTCAATGTAATAAACTTACTAACAAAAAATGAATTTGATGTCCAATCTCTTAGATGCTATATGGCACAAATATTTTTCAATGTGGTTTCCACAACGGACAAATATGTAATGCATTACTTGTAGTTATGGCAACTAGAATTATTTAAAAATGAAAATAGAAATGTATTAAATTGGAAAAAAAATATATTAATATCATTGGAATGCCATATGCAAAAGGAAAAACAAAGGGTGACCATTTATGCTTGTTATGGCTTTCAAATATTTTGTAAATTGAAATTTAAAACTAGTTAGCAAGAATCAAAAAAATCATTAACATATAGATAAATTGCTCACAACCAAAAAAAACATACAACTTAATTTCATTTGAAATAGACACAATGCATATTCACTATGAACATTTATGAAAAACATGTCAGGTATCAATTTCAAGAAATTTGTCTGATGCACCTATGCATATAGTAGACAAAGAAATGTGCTTGTAAAATTTAAAAGCAATAGACAAATCCAATTACATGTCTCCTAAAAAAAAGTGCAAAAGAAATTGGCATCCGAATCCCATCACCATGTACAATAGAAACAATGATTAAAAAAGATGACAAAGAGATACTTGGAAAAAAAAGAAAAACATTGCATTTGTTAAAAATCAAATTTATGAACAAAAAATAATGGTAAACATTGTAGAGCAAAGCAATGATATAATTGTTCAAATGGACAATGATAAAGTTCCAATACTTATAAGAATAGAAAAAAGAAAACATGTGACTGAAAAACATTTGCCATTGAAATGTGATACAAAAAAACATATATCATTGCATTTTTTAGATAAAATATGCAAAAAAAATAAATAATGAATATGCAATGCAAATAGAAAATGAAAAGATAGAAAAACCAATTGAAATATACTCACGAGAGATTAAAGATACGCCTACTATTACTTATTTAGTTTGTAAATGTTTACACTTTAAAAAAGATAAAAATATTAGAAAGAATATCACTAACATTTGGTCTTTAATTACTCTTGATTTTGAATTCGAACAAAAGAACATAGAACAAAAACTATGTAAATAATTCAAAAAATCAATTGAAAATGAAAAGATGCCTATGTTCGCTTGTCCTTTTCGAATAAGAAGAAACAAAACAATAGAGGTAGTGCATAAACTAAGCTCACTAGAAGAAAGATTAGTTTCTATGCACATGGATTTTGCATGAATAAGACAACTTGAATATAAAATAATACAAATAGGATTGCTTGGAACAATTATAAATGTTCATGTTGATTTTGACCATATTTAAAAGGCATTGCCTCGAACATCTATAAATGAAGTTCAAACAATCGCATTTAAAGTAAAGCATAAATTAGAATACAAAAATGCATATGTAAGAGGAAACATTAGGCCAACATGTGTCAGGAATGCATTGGATGAACTATACAAAATGCCATTGTACATGAAAAAAAGATTTTCAATTGAAAAAGACTAGTATGCCACACTTCAAAACCAAATTTGGCAATCAACAAAAGACATTGACAATGTAGAAAATATTGACAACAATGCAATTGAAAATGACACAAAGCCAATAATAGAATCAGTTATACATGGATTTGAAAGTGCACATTCAATAAAAGATTTAGAAACAAAAATTATTGAATTTGCACCATCTGAAGGCTTAAAACCATTAGATATTTTCCAAGACAACTTTTTAGAAGAAATGAACTTCCCAACTTTGTACTATGGTTGTAGCCAACTTGATAATATTACAAAAACATTCTCATACCATAAAATAGCAAAATGGAAACTTTTAAATGAAACTAATGATATTGTAACTCATATTACAAAAAAAAATTCAAAAAAATTAAAATTACCATACAACAAGTTTGTAGTTGCACATGGATATGCATATGGAAAGGTGAATTGAAAGGGAAAAAAATTATGCAAAATATGTTAAGAGCAAATTAAATATAGAGAAAATGTTAAAATCTGCAATATCTTTTGAATCTCTAAAAAGTATTTGAATATTGTCTGAATATTTGGAAAATACAAAGAAAAATATTTTTGTAATGATAAGGCAATTAGGACCGTCTAATTTTGTGTTACTTTAACAAGTGGTGAGCAATTTTGGAGGCCATTATGCAAAGCATTATGAAATATAACCAAAAAGAAGCCACCACAACATAATGAAAACATATTTTAAAATGATATTGATGCAACAATAAGAAGAAACCCATTAATTTGTAGTCGTTCTTTCAATCATAGAGTGAATACATTCAAGAAAATGATGATCCAAAATAATCAATTATTTGGCCAAATTGGAGACTACTTCTTTGTCACAAAATTCCAAAACAAAAAAAATGAACATATTCATTTCATGCTTTGGATATGTGATGCCTCTATATATGGCCATAGTGAAAATGTGAAGATTGAAAAATTTGTTGACAAGTATGTGTCTTGTAATTCGCTACTACTTGACGATAATTTAACAAAAATGTAAACACAACATCATACACACAATTTTTAAAATTATAAGAAATCATACTGTAGATTCAATTTTTCATTACCTCCAATGGATAGGATAATTATAGTACAACCTTTAGAAAACAATGATAACAAAATTAAAAATTGTGCCAATTTTTTTTAAAACAACTTTAAAATAAAAAATATGACAAAAGTATAACATTTGAAATGTTTTTAACAAATGCTAATTTGATTAAGGAGAGATATCTGACATTATTGCAATCACTAATTATTCATCATGTTATAATGTTAACAAGAGAACCAATAGACATGTGGACAAATGCTTTTACAATTCATGTTGCCGACCTTTGGTATGCAAACACAAATACACAATATATTCTTTATGCATATTCTGTAAAAACATATTGCACGTCATATATGACTAAGCTAGATCAAACATTGACAAGTTATTTTTACAAAGTATGTGATGAACTATTGAAAAAAATGAAAACAAAGTTGAATCCATACAAAATATTGGTAGCATTCTCCTTAACTATCAACAAATGTCTAATCATCAGGGTGTAAACATTGTCCTATCTTTCCCACTGCATTATGCTTCAAGAAAAACAACCTTTATAAACACTTTGCCATTGTAAAATAGAACATGTATTTTAAAAATCCTAAAAAATATTAACACAAGAATATGATGATTCTAAAAACATTATGTGTGCTTCTATCACTGACAAATACAATGGAAGATCTGAATATTCAGACCATTTATGCCTAGCATAATATGTAGCATATTATATGGGAACATTTAAAAAAAAAAAAAGATTAAAAAAAAAAAAAAAAACAAATAATATGCTATGTCAAATGCAATGAACATATTGATCCTGAAAATATTATAGAAAAAAATGATGTTATTTGTACCATATCAAGAACTTGAAGAGTCATTAAAAGAAAATTTTGAAACATGGTCATTGGCTTATGCTATGCATAAAGAAAACATAGAAAATATCGAGTGCAATTTTAATGTACAATTACAATTAAAGTTGGGGAAAATTGGCATTGCCATTGCAGATGTCCAAGCAAATTAGAATACAATATTAGACATTGACAATGAAAATGAACTTGAAAAATGCTTTACAATAATTGAAAAATATGATATCAATGCCAACATAAAACATATCACAAATAAAACAACAATAGACGCTGAAAGAAGAAACACATTTGAAATAAGCAAATAGCCATTCCTCATACACAAAGAAGACTATTTCAACTCACAAAAATAATTGAATCATCAGCAACAACATATTATAAAAGATGTCATAATGAATAAAATATTATCTCCAAAGAGCCATTGTATGTGTTCTTAACAGGGAGAGCAAGGACAAGAAAAACATATATAGTAAAAGTAATGTACCAAGCTATATGTCACTTTTACAATAAATAACTTGATAGTAATTATCTTAAAGCAAAAGGTATTATTATTGCATTCACTAGCAAAGCTGCATACAATGCAAATACCCACTCTATTTTCCAATTGCCCCATAGAATGTCTACAATGCTGTCATTGGATTCAAATACTTCAGATACAATGAATATAACATATGAACAGCTGTGCATAATAATTATAGATGAGGTCTCTATAATAGGAACCCATATGCTTTATAACATAGACAAGAGGCTTCGTCAAATTATGCATACACCTACAATTCCTTTTGGAAATATAAACATAATTTTTTGTGGTGAATTCTACCAAATGCGACCTATCTAAGACAATTAGATATTTAAAAATCCAAAAGCACATGGTGAAATAATACCATATTCATTTTGGATAAATAATGTCAAATACTTTGAACTAGAAGAAGTTATGAGACAACAATGTAGAAAATTTGTTTCAATCTTAAATCGTATAAGAACATGTAGACAAACAAAAAATGACATCGAATACTTAAATGACCATTGCTATAAACCTTCTCCACTTAATCCAACATATCCATATTTATTTCATATAAACAAAGATGTTCAACTTCACAATGAGAAAATGCTTACTATTTTGCAAAGAGAAACATATGTGATAATTGCAATTGACCATACCCAACCTAATGAAATTGACAAAGAATTTGCAAATAGTAAAAAAACCATATTGCCAAATAAAATAATTTTTAAAAAACAAATTCTATTAGAAAAATTGGCAAAAATTACAATATAGTTGATGGCTTAGTCAATGGTGCAAATGGTATTTTCAAATATTACATAAATGATATTAATATTATTCTATGGGTATAATTCTATGACAAAGACAAAAAATGAAACACTTGTACACTGAACACATTAATAAACAATGGACTCCTGTAACAAGAATTAAAAATAAAATAAGCATAAATAAAATAATACTTATGCGAGAACAATTCATAGATCACAAGGATTAAAAATTAATGCTTTAGCTTTTGATCTTCATCAATTGAGCTACTATGGCCTCATTTACACTACACTATCTCAAGTCAAAATCATGGAATATGTGTACCTTATAAATAGATTTTAAAAAAAAATCAGTATCGAATGAAGTACAAGGTGAAATACAAAGACTTCAACAATTTGCACAATGGCAATTCTTATGGGACTTTAGATACAAACTTTCAGAGTATTTCACTATATGTTCTTTGAATACAAGTAGCTTGCAATTATACATAGAAAATATAACACATGATAATCAACTCATAGTTATGCATGTATTATGCGTACAAGAAACTCAAACAAATATAGTGTGAAATAAAACAATGCTAACAAAAAAATTTTGACTGCTTCACTACAATGAATATTAATGGTATCATGATACGCTGTAAAAAAGGAATTTCTAAGCAAACCATTGAAATGTTTAATATGAAAAATATATAAACAATTATAATTGACATAAGCTATTCAAACATATACATCTGCATATCAAATATTTACTTAGCACCAAAAGCTCCCCTTGTAGACCTATTAACTTTCATAGAAAACATTATTTCAACTGTAAATGAAAATACAAATATCATTTTAATTGGTGACTTCAATGTTGACATGATGCAAAACAAAAGTTCCCAATGCCAATGTATGGAAAACTACAATTTATTTCTTATAGCAAATATGCCAACTACAAATGCTAGAACAGTCATAGACCATTGTTGGACAAATATTGATCAAACAAAAATAGATTCCAATTTCGTCCATGCATATTAGACTGACCAAAATATAATTTTACTTGCCTTTCGTATTGCAAAATAAGCAAACATTTATATGATTTTATCTTACAAATAAAATTTCAAATATGACAAATACAAAATCATTAGAACCAAATTCGAAGATAGATATCAATGTAAAAGGTATGCAATATGTTTTTTTGAAAAATCAATTGCCATTTTTATTTTGATTATATGAATTTTGTAAATTGAAATATACAATTGTATTATAGGAAGAAAATTAATTTTATTGCTAATTGTTTTGTATTGGTCATTCAACTCAGCACAAATGGAGCAAAAGATTGAAATGGAACATATAGAAATAGAATCACAAGGACAAGTCAAAAGGTATGCAGTTACAAATTTTTTATTTTTTAAATTCTACTATTATTTAGAAAATGACACTAACTATTAAAAAATGCAGATCGAGAAACTCAAGCCATATGCATAACACAATTACCGATATCAACACCCACAAATGTAGAGAAGTCTTTGAAGGTGATGTCCTTGTGACATATAGAACAATACTTGACAAACAAAAAATAAGAGAACTTTTGCGAGTTGATTTAACAAACAATAAAGGAGAGATGACAATAACCTTGAGTATAGAAAATTAGCTAATCTAAATCCTTGAGAAAAAATCTTACCATATAAAGGGATATGTATTACAAACTTTTTTATAACTCCAAAAATTAATTATGATCATGGTGATTGTGACTTTATATTAATAGAAAATGACATCACTGTAACAGAACTGATAGACCCAATTTTTCCAAAGCATATGTTCATCCCCAATTCAATAACTTTTGGCCACCATGGACTACTATGCAACCGACACTGTAGCAACTCTTTGTACATCTACAACAAAAGTTGGCAATCCATTTATTGTGGAAATAATAGATGGAAACTTGCATACTAATAAAGCCAAAGTAAATTCAATTAAATTTATTGCAATCATGTTATGCCAAGCAAAGTTATTACATGTTGATATCAAATGACTAATTCTCTATTTCCATTAACAATTTTTAGGTCTACCTCTTCCACACACTAACAACTGAATACAATGAAATCAAAAACAAGATACAAAGAAAAGAACCTACAATTTTCTTTTTCAAGAACCTTGCAAAACGAGTTGATGCAAAAGATATAAACTTGCATAGCACTCAATCAACATTCATCACCTGTGTACATGCCAAAAGAGCCCTACAATGCTTGCAAATGTTAGTAGATAAGACTATTAAGGTAAATGGCAAATATGAATTTGTCTAGTTTCTTATTCCACTTCAAAAAAAACTAACATAACATTTTATCTTTTTTGGTTTCAAAAAAAGATACATGGTACTTTAACAATTGCCCAAGCATATTCTAGCCCCTTTAAGTTCATATGTAAAAGTTGCAATCTTGCAATAGAACATTTTAGGTCTGCCCATGCAACAACAACATTTTGCAACAACTGCACAAGTGAATGTGAATATTTCTATTCCCACCAGCTTGTCTGTGATATAAAGACTACCAACAATAGCAGCTTGATGTCGTTGACCAATTGCTCCCTTCAATTAGAAAAATGACACATGTTGAATACATCGCTGACAAAGAAAGCACAATTGAGCTTCTATCAAGATTCACAATGCAAGGTGGTTTCACAATGGACAAGAACAATGTCATTAAGCATATCACTATATCAACTAAAGTAGAAGGTATGTAAATTGTTTAGAACAAAAAAAATTCAAAATAGAACAAATTAATTATAGAAATTGTGCACACTTGAATAAATTTATTTTTGAACCTCTCAAAATAGTGATACTAAAAAAATAAAGCTACAATAGGTCACTTTCATAGGCTAGCAGCGATGCATTATCAAGCCACACCATGCCCCCCCCATTTTTTTAAGAATAGGTATGTATAACTCTATATACTGATATAATAAAAAAACAAATGATTCTAGCATTAGAAAAAGCCTAATAGTTTTATATATTGACAAAAATTTGTATTTAAAAAAAAAATTATATTCTCATCATTTACTACTTTGACTATGACATGGTATGGTGGAAAATTATTCCATAGTTTTCAATGAATGTTAACTATTACCGTGTTTTGCATGGTCCATTATGAAATTTTTAAAGATGATAATGCAATAAGTAGTTGGCATATGCAACAACAAAATGAAAATAGAGACAAAATGAAATCAGTATAGTTGAAAAACTGTATTTAATGAAAATTATCTTGATTGTAACTTGTAACTTGCTTTTAAGTAATTCTAAATATTTTCACAAACATTTACACAGCTGAGAACCAACAAAATGTACATTGACAATATTTGAAAGCAAAAAGAACAACCTCTGGAATTGTGGAATTATATATTTTTATGATAAAATCTTAAAATTAGATCTCTTTCACTAAAGTATGTCAATACACGTATAGAGATTACAAAAATTAGCTATTTTAATTAACTTATGCAAATTTTTCTTACTATAACAATAATAAAAGTCAATTTTAACTTTGTCAAGTATATAACAAAGAAAACAAAAAAGTGCATACTTTGACATAGATACAATCAATAGACTCTGCAAAATGTGTTCAATATGACTTGAATATTATGTGACTTGAATCAACCATCCTACTATGGACAAGTCCAGGTTGTAATATACTTTTCTTCTTCACTTTTAATTTGCTCTTCAAATATAAATTTTGGTTATGTGTTCAGAAGATTCAATCTAAACAATTACTTGTTAGGTATACAAAATGATAGCTAATGCATTTACCATAACATATAGAGTGAACGTGTTGAAAAAAAATTCCACCTAAGACAAAGGAAAAGATAGTTTGCAAGATTCTCATATTTAATGAAGTTCTACTTATATATTTTAATCTATCAAGTGTTTTTAACAAGTCTGTACATCCTATAGTTTTTGAAAAGCATGTGTATGCAATTAACTTGAACCTCTTTCAATAACTCATGTTTCATGTGTATACTCTATCCCAATTCTATTTTCTATTGTTTTTGTATCCCTTATGGCACCTATGATATTTATATGGATAGCCTACATTTGGAGGTGCAAATAGTGTAGCAACACCACCACCTGCAAAAAAGATACCAGGGATTTGAAATTACTATAATCATTTATTTTTTGATTTATCATCTTCAGTTGTCTTCAACATATGCTTTTCAAGAAGGAAAACTCTGTCCAGAGTCTGATGCAAAAAGCCTTGTTTAACTTCTCTATTATTTATGCAGTGGAACTTCTCAACAACTAGACTCAATAGAAACTGCTTTGGAATGGAGAGAAAGCTCTCGGGCACAAAGATATATACAGCAACAGCTTCAAGAAATCTCTGCTATTTTCAAAGCATTTGCAGAGTATGTTGACAGCCTATATGGCACTCCATATCTTGTACATTATGAAATTTGGCTAAGAAAGTTAAGTAGAGCAATGCAAGGCTATAATCATTAAAAGTCAATTGATTACAATGCAAGCTCTATCAGGAATGGTGATGTGGCAAAATTATCAGGGACATGTGCAGCATCCTTAACATGAAGCATTACCAGCTCTGAATTGATTTCTAATTACCTTCGTGTGTTGAATACTCGAGCTTGAGTTTAGAGTCAAGTTTGTTGCATATTTCTGCATGTGAAAGCATTTGCTTTTGGATTGAGCGACTTGAAGTTCTAACATTGTAGACTATCACATTGTTTGATCATATGAGCCGCCTTGTGATGTATCATTATCTTTTTTCCACTTCATGATGATCTTGGTTTCTATTTTTGACATCTCAAAGATGCTCTTCAAACCTTCTGTATTAACATATAAATTCAATGATTGTTATACCTGAAAAGCTTGCGAACTTGTTTAGGTTTTGAGAAACTCTATAAAAATTATTTTCTTGTATTTCTATAAGAATCTGAATTATTTTTTAATAATCATTTTTTCTAGGACTAATTAACAGATGCAAGTAGAGTGCATATTTGAGTATTTCCTAGAATAAAAATATACACCAAATATGAATACTTGTCTTTGCAATTAAGGCTCTCAAGAATATTAATTGGAACTTGCCATGTTCAATGGCAAGGATTCTGTCCAGAATAATGAGAAAACGAGGTAAATGGGGACTATTTTTTGTATTTTCCTTCAAGTTTATTAGGGAACTCCCTCACTGCTTAGCATGAAAAGGATTCCTAAACACTCAATGACAAAATGCATTTCGACAAACATCTTATGTGCTTTTTTTCTGTATGTAGTCATCTTTTCCATGCCTATTTTTCAAGGCAGTCAACAACCACAAGAACTATTGAGGCAGTTTTAAAGACTCTGTAGAGAGACGTTGAAGAGAGAGACCTGTACATATGATTAAAGTGTGAAAGTGGATGTCAAGAGTGTGTAATGGATTGAATTCCTCCTAAAGAAATCTTGTGAGCCTCTATCTAAATTTTATCTGTAATTGACTCAAAAGACTGAACTACAATCCCTCATATAAAAATAGAACAGGGGACTGATTTGCTTAGACAAATATTATACTTGTTACATCTGTTTATACAATTTTGTCGAAATAGGTTCAGTGTTAATAATGTTGTTTTGTGCATGTTATACTCATTTTTGCATAACTATGTATTTCTTGAGCAAAGATTGTGATCTATATCTTCTTCCAGAAACCTCTATTTATTTCTAAAAGACAAAGTAATAACATATAAATTTTGAAAATGGTTTGTTTTTTATGTCTTTTGCTCTTCAAGCATCTTCCAAGCTTCATTGCACTGGTTTTTACTGCTTATGTTAGCTCTCCAGTGAAAGCAATATATCAATAGCTTGTACCTACTAGCTTATTTAATTGCAGTTTGTTATATCAAGGATGGTTTTCTTGCACTGATGCTTCAGATAATTCCTTTTTAGTGGACTATAAATTTTACAATGTGGACGTTGTATGTCAAAATTCAATTTTAATAGCACTCAGTAAATGATGTCGCAATCAGGTGTTTTTGGTTTGACTTTGCTTCAATGATTTTTTTAAACCTGCTTATAGATCCTATTGATCATCATGAAATTTTATGCTAAATGTAACCTATTGTCATTATGATTTTTGACAATAGATTTCAAGTTCAAGATGGATACAAACCTATTTGATTTGGCAAAAGCTAAGACAACTGTTTCTGCACTGGAGGTTTGTTAAACGCCTACAGTAATTTTAATTGTTTGAATACAATCTTTTAGTTACTTCTGGTACTTTTGATGTCACTTCAAAACTAGGGCTTATAAGCCATGCCATTTAAGAAATGAAAATAGAACAAAAGCATGATCGGCAAAAAAAATCAGATGTACAAACATTGAAGAGTATCTCTCTTATATAAATGTGGCTGGGATGTAGTGTATTTTCACAGATAGTAAAAATTTATTTATATTTAGAAGCATTTGTGTTTTTCTGTACTTTTTGTATGAGTAATTCAATTCTGTATTATACATCTGTGGCATTTATGCTTATAAAATGGTCTTGTACTAAGCTATGCCCATGAAAATGTGTTCCCATCCCTGTCCGCATACTATATTCCTATTCAATTATAGATCCAAGGATTTTGCGGGTACTTCTAAGTGGCTTCTTTTTTGCATGTTTCCCATTCCCAACTTTCAATTTGCTCTTCAAATATAAATTTTGCAGAAAATTCAATCTCTTCTAAAGGTCAACCTACAGTCTCTGAAGGTGAGTGACAATTCTCTTAATTTGGGGCTCCTTCATCTATTAACGGTGACGTGTAAAATGACTTCAGGTGCCTTAGTGCAATCCCTTCTTCTAAACATTTAATTTATTTTTTTATTTTTTTTGGTGTCTCTGCTTATTTATTATGATTTTCATATGAATTTATTTTCCCTTCTAATTTTGGGACGCAGTGAAAGGCACTAAAAAAAAATGTTGATCTGTAGAATTGGGGAAGCAAGGTTTGTTGGCAGTGGCATATATAAGTATGTTCGACAAATTAAAGTGCTTTATTATTAGAATTTCATTGTTGCCTAATTTTGCACATTTTGCAGATCAAATTGACTGTGTCGATTGTCATGAAAAGTTTGAGAAGTTCTTGTGTGCTGTGCGCCATCGTGTGGGACTGTTGATAAAGTGGTGGATAAAATTCCGGTATGCTCCTTGTTCCTTGCCACAACTATGGTATAAAATTTCATATCTGAATAAGGGTTTTTCTTTACGTAGTTTTTTATATTATTACTAGCGAAAGTAAAAAACTTCTGTACTCTAAAGTTAATCAACCAATTCCTTGCAAAGTGTCTAGCTTTTTAGATTATAGGTTTTGCCATCATTGCAGATTATTTCTTTTTTACATGCTAGAAGGGTAGGACTGATTAATTAGATTCTTTTCACTTGATAATGTAATTTGAAAAATGAAGGTCACATTTCAAATTTCAGACGTTCATCCTTTATCTTCTTGTTTCTGTTGTACCTTATTGTTGATCCTGACACAAATAGAACTGTCTTGGAGTTTCGTGTGATTTGCATCTACTTTTGATAGTAAAATTCATCTTATGTGCAGTCTCTGATATCATATGTTGCATCAAAGAACTCTTCTACAACTATATCATTACAAAGAGGAGTTCTCCACATCATACAAGCGTCAAGCTTAGGATTTCCTTGTAAGATGATGTGTGAAGCAGTGATGGAAGCTTGTGGGTGTCCTAAACAACCTACTTTTGGAGAGGTATAATTATTAATTTGCTCATCAAAACTTTGGTTGAGTTTTATTAATTTGCTCCTCAAAACTTCGGTTGAGTTTTTTTTGTTTTTTTTCCAAATTTTAACTTCAAAGGAGCATAACTTTTCAAATATCAATATGTGATGTTCATTGCACCATACGCTATCAGGTCATGGATGCTATAGAAATTGGTCGTCAATCGAGTGCAATGACTACGATGAGATTATCAATAAAGCAGCTGTTTCATTTGATATGGGACAAACATGTTTGTGATATATTTTCAGAAGGGTCTGTTCCTGGATTCTCTGGAGTGTGTATATCATATTTAGATGCAACTTGAAAATGTAATTTGTGCAATGGAGTAAAAGGGATGAGCTCTATTCAAAAGCAAGTGGTCAGGCATGGTGTTCAACGGCTGTCCCAAATGGTCTTAAGACTGTTGCAGGTATTGCATTGCTATTGTGCTTCTTCGGAACCTCAACAATATTTTCATTTGATAAGAACTTAAAAGTCAAGCAAATGGATGATATTTTTTCTCACCAAAAGGTATATCGAGTTGTCATGTCATGAATTTTCAATTTGATTTTCTCTTCTCAAGGCATATAGTTACCATGAAACTTAATCAATGCTGCCAAGAAGTTATTCTTAACAAAAGATCAACTGGATGCTAGTCCAACAGACCATGATATTGGTAAAGCGGGATGGATTGCTATGATGATAATTCAGGTGCAACCCCACTGGGATTTCTCTTCAAATAATTAATCGACCAGGTGATTAAGAAGGGCTTCATTGAGATGAATCTGGCTGACTGTAAATTCTGGTGCATTCTCTGAGTCTTTGTGCTCTAATCTGATGTTTATAGCTTATCATTTCTCAACAGCTCAGATGCTGAAATAAAAGAATTCTACACTCCAAACTGAAGGAAATATAAAACAGATTCTGGTGCATTCTCTCAGTCTTTATGCTTCAATCTAATGTTTATAGCTTATCATTTCTCAACAGCTCAGCTGCTGAAAGAGAAGAATTCTACACTCCAAAGTTTCAAACTGAAGGAAATTTAAGACAGATCGTCTATTGCAAAAATCTGATTTCCCTGAACAATGTAGCAAAACAAATATAAAATAGAGAGGAATTAATTAGAGAAGGAACCTGTTTTTATATGTTGAAAGCATTTGCGGAGCCTGACAGGATACCTCATGCATTCTTAGATTATGCTCTGACAGGGCTTAAAAATCTGACGAGCCCTTGCTACAATCCAGTCGAATTGCTGCAAAAAGAATTCAGTACTTTCAAGAAATCAAGATGGTATCACTATCCTAATTCAGCAGCAAATGTTTGTTTAGCTAAAGGTCTAATGCATATCCACAGGGTACATGGAACTCCATCAAAGGTCTACTTTTTTGGGCCTGAGATCAATGTTTCAAATCGTGTCACTGGCCAATATGCAAGGTACATTGATGACTTTCTCAGGGCTACCTTTGTTGATGAGAATGAGGACAGGCTTAATGCAACTGATCTGTTACAGCAAAGGATGATGAATAATAATGGTCAAGGAAAACCCACAAAATTATACAACCGGATTCTCTCTGTTTTGAAAGAAGGTATTTAGATAGGTGATAAGAAGTTTGAGTTTCTTGCCTTCTCAACCAGTCAGCTAAGGAAAGGTTCTATGTGAATGTTTGCTTCCAATGCTGAGGTTAGTGCAGGGAGTATCAGTGTTGTGGTGTGGAGCTAAAAGCTTCAACTGTTTGCAGACACTAGAAGGAAGGATGCTGAAGAACCAGAGCCACCGGCGTCGGCAGTATGACCGACGTCGGTAAAGTGCAGTGGAAAAGGAGACCGGCGACGGCAGGAAGTCGGCCGACGTCGGCAGCACCAGACCAACAGGGACCGGCGTCGGTCACCTGTGTATTTTCGGAACTGCTGTTGACGAACAGTCAGTTAGTTGAACCGAGTGTTTGCATGCTAAGGGGCTAATTTAAGTCGCGAGCTGTGTGTCTAATTTTAGTAGTTAGACTTCTATTTTTGTAAGCATGGGATCTTATTTATAGACCCATAAGGCATGTATTGTAAAATATAATTCTAAGGCAAGTAAAGGCATTGAAGCTAGCAAGGTCAAGGAGATCTACAGGTGTAAGGTCAAGGAGATCAGCTGAAGCATTCAAGGAGGGATAGCAACTCAGGGTTTAGAGTTGTTGTGTTGAGCAAGAGAGAGAGGGAAGAAGGTCTTGAGGTGTGGCAAGCCTTTGAGGTGGAGGAAGAAGTGGCATCTTCCTTATTGTATTTTCTTCTAGTAGTATTTAATACAAGAGTGTGTATTGTCTCTCAAATTCTTTGCTGTCTCAAGTTTCTAGCTACTTTATCATTCTGGTATAATTCCGTGTTTAATTGCATATAAGATAGTAATCAATTGTGCTCTAATTGGTAGAGCTACAGATCCCCTGACAATCAGGAAATGGATGGGTAGTTTTTCCACAATTAAAAATGTTGCCAAGTGTGCAGCAAGAATGGGGCAGGCTTTTAGCTTTTCCACAGAAACATTGCATGTCCACATCAATGAAATTGATCATATTCCATACGTTTGTTGGAAACAGTATATATTTTCAGATGGAATTGGGAAGACATCTCTGCCCTTGGCTGAAAAGGTAGCTGCCAAGTGTATATGTGATAACAACCCTCTGTTTTCCAAATAAGGTATGGTGGTTACAAGGCTGTTGTAGCAGACAGAAGTTGATCCCAACTCCTCTTACAAGCTATCTCTGCGCCCAAGCATGATGAAATATAGATCAGATGATACAAACTTAGATGTTCTGTCCTAGTCCAAATTAAGACCTTGCTTTCTACACAGAAAAATTATAAATCTCTTCTCTACTTTGGGGGTTGAAAACCATAATTTTGAGAAGTTGCAGGAAAAGACAGTGTGAGTGGAGGACCTGGACCGAGTTTTGACTAACCAAACTATGGCTCTTGACATGCTACAAATTATGTCTGCAGGTAAACATCACAATGCACTTATAAGTATGCTATCATGCGGTTTCTTCCCCAATTCTGAGCCATATCTTCTGATAATGCTCGATGCATTTAGAGCATCTAAACTACTTGAAGTAAGAAACAAGACACGCATGTTTGTTCCCAATGGGCGATGATTGATGGGGTGCCTGGATGAGACTAGAACATTAAATTATGGTGAGGTATTTGTTCAGGTTTCTCCTGCTCCAGGAAACAAACAATATCATGACCCTGGGCTTTCTGCATTTGGACTAAATGGCCTTAACCACAAAACGAGCATAGTAAAAGGAAAAGTAATTGTTACCAAAAATCCCTGCCTTCATCCAGCGGACATACGTACTTTGGTGGCTGTGGACTCTCCCAAACTTCACCATATGGTTGACTGTGTAGTCTTCCCACAACGAATAGAGAACTTTCGTACTTCTGGTCATCATATCTCTCTGTATGCAGGTGCATATCAAGTCCTTAATAACTTAGTATTTATAAATGAAATGCATTGTACCTTGCAGAGAAAGTGTCTGAAGAAAATCGATTTTGAAGAGTTTTGTGCTCCTCCTATAAGTGTTCATCAGCCTGAAGGGTTAGATCGTTGGAAGCAGCCTGGTCGTTGTGCATATGAACTGTTTCAACAGATTGGCAACTGAACAATTGTCATTGAAGAATTAGCTTCGGTAATTCTTGTGTCATTTGTATATATTTTTTTCTGTACCATCACTTTTAGATCTCTTCATGGCTTAAATTTGTTTTCATTTTTTCAGGAACTCGGGCTAGAACCAGCTGTTCCAGTACATGATGTGCTTCATGACTGGATAAATGGTGTGTTTACAAGATCATTGACAAGGCATTGGGTCCTCCAATGGTCGATTCAAATCTTTTGGAATAGACTCCAGGGTTCCCCAACAACAATATGAAATTTTGGATGGTCGTGTGGAGAAGATAATCCCTTTAGCTCCTCCCTCGCCATGTTGGCAAAATGCATTCCGACAAACATCTTATGTGTTTTTTTTCTGTATGTTATCATCTTTTCCATGCCTGTTTTTCAGGGTATTCAACAACCACAAGAATTTTTGAGGCAGTTTTAAAGACCCTGCAGAGAGAAATTGGAGAAAGAGACCTGTGAGGTAGCTTCTCTTCAGGATATCAGTAAGCATTTGCAAGAGCACAATGCTAGTTTGCAGCAGTACAATGGCAAACTTGAAAGTAAGGCCACTTTGCATCTGTTCAGAAGCAATTCCTTAATGTTAAAATAGGTTTCTTATATTCTTGACTTTGGTAAAGCATTTTATATTCACATCTACTCATACGTATCTGTTATGGTTAATATCAGAGATAATAGGTTTTTTTTTGTATCCTTGACCTTGGTAGAGCATTTTATATTCAGATTTACTCATACGTATCTGCTATGGTTAATATCGGAGACAATAAGTTTCTTGTATTCTTGACCTTGGTAAAGCATTTTATATTCAAATCTACTCATACATATCTGCTATGGTTAATATCAAAACTTAGTCTGTGATACTTTTGCTACCATTTTCATTTTTCTACCCTACAAAAAGATAAGTACTCTAAGTGTAATGCAGCTCTTGTTTATAATGTGTAGTCTACGACTATTAATAACAAAATGTGTCATCTTAAGCAAAGACTACCAAAAAGATATTGTAGTAAACTCTTAATATCTAAAATCATTATAATGCTTTTTTTTTCAAAATTTGGAAGCATATTTTATACTGATTGGTAGCCATGGCCCTGGTCCTTTAATCAATAGTCATTTCAACACTCATTAAAGATATTACGGTATAGCAATCAAAGGGAGTGAGAGTGATTATAGTTAACAAAAAGGTTATATATATATATATATAATTTCTTTCTTGGCTCGTGAAGTTATGTATTCAATTTTTTGTGAAAACAAAGCAAAGGCTATGACAATGTTTTTCGAGTATATGGCATTGTTACAAATATTTATCGCAACAATATTTAATTTTGTGTCTTAAAATACTTTTCGTTTGTTAATTCCAAATTATTTTTTATAATAAACATTGATAAAACTATATGTTTATTAATATGATTCCATTACACACTAAACGTGAGTGTACACCTACTAATTATATAATATTTTGGTGAGAGATTTTTATGGAACCTTTCAATTCTAAAGTTAGGATAAGGAATAGCCAAAATAGTTGAAACATACTAGTTAATAATTTAAAGATCATATCAATATCCACACTTTGTTCTTGTTAAAAAACAGTGATCAACAATATTTAATTAATAGAATAAAGTATTAAAATTGTGGTGATAATTTTAATATATAATTCAAATGAAATTTTATTTATTTTTATATATTTTTTATTTAGTTTTTAGTTTTATATTTATAGCATCTATATAAATGATTAATTATTGTATAAGTGAAGTGGATGTTGTAGTTGGACATCATTATTTTTCTAGTTAAAATATTAGTATTGATATTCAAATTTATTTTAATTATAATGAAAGAAAATATGTATAATTAATTTTTATTTATTTTTAAATATTATACCTTTTTAACATATTAAATTATAATGTATAAATGAAAAAAAATAAATCTAACAAACATCTTAATAATGATGAAAATAATACTTAAATTATAATAAAATCGAATTATTTGTAAATAGTAATCAAATTTGAAGATTGATTTTAATATCCAGTTGAAGGGTATAAATTTATGCAATCTTTACATGATAAAAAACTACACGAAATAGTTACATTTTAATTGAGAAGTTTAAATTAAAACTACCAAAAAAATGTACAAAATAAAATCTCATATCTAATAATTAAACTAGATAAAAACATATATTGACATCTTATCACATTGACATAATTTTAATCTTTATACAATTTAAAATTTAAAAAAAAAAATCTAAATAATTATAAAAAAAGAAAGAAAAAAAATGATAATAACAACGAATCCTTCTTGGCCCTCTACCTTCTTGGCCCTTCATCGTAGTTTTATTAACACTCAGTTCACTTTGAATGGATACAAAATGTAACAATACGACCATAAACAAAGTACCATGTCTTATATGGTTTGATGGCATATATATATATATATATATATATATATATATATATATATATATATATATATATATATATATATATATATATATATATAATTATAATTCTTCACATATAATGCTTTCATATAATTATAGGGTGTCATTTAATAGCACATAAGAGCGTGCATAATTAGTATGGTTAAATTTAAAGAAGACAAGAAAAACGTTATGTCAAATTATTAAAATAAACTTCCATCATGTTAATAGAATTTGTATGTTTGATTTACAGTGTTTTGTGATGTTTAATTTGTATAAAGTTAACAAGTTGAATGGATTTTATAACATAATATTTTATAACTAGCATAAATTTAATAGTAGATTGAGTTGTAATTAGGTAGGAAACATAATATAATGTGAAGTTCAATTTATGTAATGCATAATTCAATTTATACAATGTAAAAATTAATATACAAACTTATTAATATACAAAATTAAATAAAATGAGTATGAGAAATATTTCAATCACATCAATTCTAGTCAATATCATTTAATACATTTTCGTTAATGCAAATAAATTCAAAGTATTTAAAATTAGACGATCAAAACATTTAAAATTCAAAGTTTAATATATAATACATATGCCTATTCAAATCAATAATTGAAATATCAAACCACCTTTAAATATGAATATGTTATGATAAATATGAATCTATCCTTTTATGTTAAATAATTTGTTTTTATTTAAAACAAGAAAAATACAATTTAATACTTTTAAAAATTATTATTAAAAATAATTTAAGTTAAAAATATGAAAAAATAGAATATATGAAAATAGAATAAAGTTATTCTTATTATTTTATTCTTTGTGATAATAGAAACTACTACCACCTACTGCATTCAATAAGAATATTGATGATAAAATATTGAATTATGTTAGATACTTATTTATGTGATATATATAATGACTCTTGAAGGTAGTATTACAAATCAATTTAAATGAGTAAGAGATGACAATTGGATATATTGAATTTTGAATGGTATCAAAATCCTGAACAATCTAGGAATGGATAAATACTTAGGTTTTCTAGGGAGATGAACATGTAGGGTAAAGTAAAAAATAAGTTGGGTGGGTTTTCTAATAATTTTTTGTGAAAGGTTTTGTAAGCATTGGGCATATTTGCATTTTTATTTGAAAGATAAAGATACTAGTTTTGTAGATCCTTTATTATATAGATGTATTTATGGGATTCAATCCACAAATTTTACATTTATAAATTTTTTCTATCAATATCAATCTTAATTTTATAATATAATGTAGCTATTTTGGTAGAGGAGCCATTTTTGCAGTAAATTGGTTTACCTTATCTATAAATGTTAGTGTCACATTTTGTAAAATGTTTTAAGAAAAAAAAATTATGTTAATTTTAGGATGTTAATTATGGATGAATGAATGAGATCTTGAAATCATTTATTATATTAATAAGATAGTCAATTTTATTACAACATCATTTTTATTGATATAAGGATCACAGTATATTAAATTTTATGTTGTCAAGATCAAACTTATTAATTAATTTAAAATTAATTTTTTAAATAAATATAATTATAAAAATAATTTTAAAATACATTATAAAGACTTATTAAATTTTAAGATAATAAATAATGAAAAAATATATATATTAACCACAAACCCAACCCAAGCACATTTAATATATTAAAATTTTAAAAAAAAAAAAAAATCTTTGAAATTCAAAAATATTTGCTATATTATAATATCCTATGGCTTGATGTTTTTATTTTAGTTCAATTAATTTGCACGCTTTACAATTGCTATGTCCATACACTACTTCCCTCCATTAGATGGATTTTCAGACTCGCCTAAAGTTTTCATTCTGAGATTAAATATCTAATGTTGATAAGGGAAACTGTTGATTGGGATTAATGCTATTTTTGTACTATCACATGCTGAACCACAATCATTTGCTCATCATAGCTGTAATAATTCTTTTTCTGGGAGGAACATTGTGAGGGAAGTCACGAAAAGAATATTGAAAAGAGCCAAACAAGATGAAGACCAGTAAAACGTCAATGCTAAGTTCAACTAAACAACCTGATTTAATTATTATTCTTTGAAAAAAAACAAATGACAAGTTTTGGAGCTGAAAGCAAGATCTATAATTTATTTGTCACATTTACTTTACAGAGCATAGGGTCCTCTCATATACCATCATTCTCTTTTTTAAAAAATAATGCAGAGCGCACTAGACATAATAAACCTAAAGTGAGCCTTCACTTTGTCTTTTCCTACACAAATTATGTATCATCTCGTGACTTGTTGCACAAGTATTATCACACCCGTGACAAACTAACACGGATTAAGGTTCATGCATTATAAAATTTTAAGCCCAAATTTGCCTATTTAAACAACACACATCGTTTCTTTTCACAACACAACACAAGCTCTGTGAGATCAGTCTACTGTTTGTGTGAAATTTTCTGGATAGCTAAAATGAAGTGCATTGATGTAGCTATGTTGGTAATGGCTGCCATATTGTTGGGAAGTAGTGCATTTGTTGCTAGGACAGATGCAGGACTGTTCGATGTGTGTAACGTTGGTATTGACAAGCTGATGTTATGCCAGCCTGCTGTAACAGATCCTCCTGCACACCCAACTGATGGTTGTTGTAATGTTGTCAAAACTGCTAATCTCAATTGCCTCTGTTCAAAACAATCTCTGTTGCCCAAAAGTGTGGATCCCAAGCTTGTTATGGCTTTGCCTCAGAAATGCCAAGTATACAACATCCCTGCTGCATGCAAAGGTATGATGATATAATTTTATTATTATAATCATGGTTATTTGGAGTATTATTATAATTCAAAATTGTTTCTAACATTTATTTTTATTTCATGCAGGTCAGCCACGCCGTGGAATGTGAGAAGTCGATCGGTTTTATCTCCAGCATTGTGATTTGCAGCTTTTTAAGTTTGTATTTGTTGTGATTCTGCTCGTAATCAGAAGCTTTTATATTCAGTGTACGCTGTAAGGCAAAGGCCTTTAATATGTTCTACTTTCTTTGCTTTGTAAGGTATGAAATACTTTGATGTTTAAATGGTGTTATGTGTTTGTTCAATCTGATTGAAAAGACCAATGTGATAGTACAATTAAACTGAAGCAATTTATTATAAGTCAAAATAAAATTTATAGAGAGTATAATGGAGTCGTGCTACCAATTTTCAGGTAAGATATCTTGTAGTTCATTATCTACCATAGAGTTTGTCAAAAAAATTATCATATTTTTATACTGAAACATATATTCATTTGAACTTTGTTTGAGTTTTAAAAATTTGTTCATAAGATAACTTTTTATCAATGTTGATTGAGAAGCGTGTTAAAAATTGATCGGTTAATGGATTGAATGCTCTAACTGGTTGAATTTGAAGATTGTAGAGATATTGTAAATCATATTCTTTGAAACTTCTTTGAAAAAACTTAGTGATTAATTTACCATTATAAGCATAGTCCAAACATGCTACATAGAATGTAGCACATAACTTAGTGATTAATTTACCATTATAAGCATAGTCCAAACATGCTACATAGAATGTATAGAAATGTTTCTCAAGATCACCTTTACTCTTATAAAGTAGTAGCATAAGAGCTCCAGACCCCGTTGGAAGTTGGAAATAGGCTCTATCAAGTGCCAAAGGATTATGAAGTAGATTAAAAGAATCCATTGAGTGAGTAACTTTAAATAAACCTTTCTATAATTTCAAAACTTTAGCATGTAAGGCTATAACAATTTACTCAATAGAATGTGCATTAGTCAAAGTTGGTGATGGCCCTTGTGTAGGAATGGACACAACATGGAAACTGGAACACCTTAAATTGGATGATTAACAACTTTGAAAAGCACATCTTGTTCTTATGCGTGGGTGATGCAATATTTGTCTTACATTTAGTCTTAGATGCTACAAGTAGTTCGACAACTCAATCCACTTGTTGGGGACATTGTCAAAGTCCTTGCTGGAAATCAAACATTTATTTGACTTGCTGAGGATCTACTCCATTGAAGTTGTTGGGATTAATTGTATTAGAGATTTCAATATTATATTGATCATTATGCATTATTTATTTATCTTAATTATCAATATTTAACACTAACATTATCTTTGTTGTGCACATAATTTTCAAGGGTTGCATTAACATATTGATCATTAGTGTCTATATTATCCATTTGAGAAGATATTAAAGGAATTTGAGTATGCTCTAAAGGAATGTCACTTAATCTATCACTACACCTCAAAGGAAAATAAGAAGTAACATTATTGGGTGACATGCAAAGGTACAAAAGAAAAAGATTGCAACTATACATGGTGTGTTTATTTTTTCAACTCTCATATATATTGATCACAGTCATAAATAATGCACACAAATATGAAGGCAATAACTACAGAGGATTTCACCATTCCCATAGCCCCATTATCCCATCTCTAGGGTATATTGAGAGTGACTTCCTAGGATTAATTATTTATCAATGCACTACAAGAATCAACCACTGAATACTTCTTATGGCTGAAAAACAAATCCTAAGCATTTTTTATATACCATAAGGTATGTGTAAACTAAAATCTATATATAGTGCTATCTAATGGCTTGAGTATGTGAAATAGCCCTCACATCATAGCTCAAAACTAATGATCAATTTATCCATAATGAAAACTAGTGTGAGTTTTAAAACTATCAAAGCATAGTTTATCAAAAAATGAAGCAAAAAAAAAGAAGTTGAAAATCTAAAATACTAAATCAAAGGCTCAAAAATAAATAGTTTGGGTTCACCAATATGTTTTATCTTTTTTTTTTTTTTTTTTAATTATTTAATGTTCTAATAGGTGAAATATCAGAGCTAAAGATGTATAATATTCAACTATTATGATTTATACAAATACTAAATATGAAAAGTTATTATTTTTAAAATCATTATTTAAAATAAATATATTTAACTCACACATAGATACCCATGGACTGTTTTGACTATCTAACAGTGAAAATTAGAAAAAGAGGTGAATTTACAAGGTCAAGATTAGAATTAAAAACATAAATATCATTTTAACATGTCCACTATAAGTGGATGGTGGGACAATGCGTTGAATTCTGTTGATTATAGACTTATCTGAGTTCACTGTGATAGGTGGTAAACATAAAAAGATAGAGTAAGCAGAATTATGGAAATAAAAATAAGAGATAGAAGTAAAAAATATATCTAGACATGACCACTGTAAATGGACAATAGCTCATTTTCTTCTAGTTCATTGACTGTAGACTTGTCTTCACTGATTGTTCTTAAAATTAATCATTATACATGTTGCGCCTATGAATGTTAAATAATCTAAGATATCACACTTAGAATTTTACCACATAAAAATCATTGTTTTTCTTATCTTATCTTTGAAACCCTTAGGGCACTTTTGTAACCTGAAAACTTATTTAAAAAAATAGTGGAGTGTAATGCATTGAGCTAACCTCAATCACCCCCTCAATGATTGATCATTGCTTACCTATCTAATAATTGGAGGTAAATCAATCCCACATAACTCTCTTGCCTAGAGAGAATGTACAATTATGCTCCTTTGACTATATGTATGTAGCTAGTAGATAAATTTGATACTTAAAAATGATAGATCTTGACTTGCTTTGAAGAGATTTTGACTTGACTTGTGGATGTTCCTTGTGAGTGATCTTGAATTTAGAAAAAATATGACATATTTTATCAATGTGTAGAAGTATGTAAGCTTGAGAGTAGTGAATGCCAAGTGAGGAAATGAGTCTCTCTTGATGTGTATTCATAGGCAAATATTTTGACAAATTAATTTAACTGACCATGTGAAACATGTGGGAATACCTAAAAAAAGTTATGCACTTTAGAAACTAGCCATTATTTGGCACAAAACATGACCAACCTAAGTGAATAGGAGCACATTGTGCTCCTATCTTCCTAGCATATATTTATCTATAAAGATCAGGGACCTATGTCCTAAGATGGAGACAATTTAATGGTGAATTTAGACAACTTGATCATTTGACATTAATAATTATGTGTAATAGTAATATCAAACCATAGGTCAAACCCACGTATAGATAAAAGGCTTAGAAAAATGGATAATAAGAGTCATGTATATCCAAAACCAAATAAGAAGAATGATGAACAAGATGATTCATATAGAATCAAGTGGTGAAACCAATGGATCATTCCACTTCTCCCATGAAAGTTTTATTTTATTTGTTTCAAAAAGAATCTCTCTTTCCTTATTGTACATGTGTTTTCAAGAGGTTATATGGCCACTTAGTTTACCCGATTTTACTTGTTGCTTACCATGGTTGAGCTTATGGCTACCATGTGATTTTTAGCCTCTTTTGGGACATGGAGATGATTAATACCTCATTTTTGACTTGCTTTGAAGAGATTTTGACTTGAATTGTGGATGCTCCTTGTGAGTGATCTTGAATTTAGAAAAAATAGGACATATTTTATCAATGTGTAGAAGTATGTAATTTTGAGAGTAGTGAATGCCAAGTGAGGAAATGAGTATCTCTTGATGTGTATTCATAGGCAAATATTTTGACAATTTAATTTAACTGACCATGTGAAACATGTGGGAATACCTTTAAAATGTTCTGCACTTTAGAAACTATCCATTATTTGGCACAAAACATGACCAACCTAAGTGAATAGGAGCACATTGTGCTCCTATCTACCTAGCATATATTTATCTATAAAGATCAAGGACCTATGCCCTAAGATGGAGACAGTTTAATGGTGAATTTTTTCAACTTGATCATTTGACATTAATAATTATGAGTAATAGTAATAGCAAACCACAGGTCAAACCCACGTATAGATAAAAGGCTTAGAAGAATGGATAATAAGAGTCATGTATTTCCAAACCAAATAAGAAGAATGATGAACAAGATGATTTATATAGAATCAAGTGGTGAAACTAATGGATCATTCCACTTCTCCCATGAAAGTTTTATTTTATTTGTTTCAAAAATAATCTCTCTTTCCTTATTGTACATGTGTTTTCAAGAGGTTATATGGCCACTTAGTTTACCCGATTTTACTTGTTGCTTACCATGGTTGAGCTTATGGCTACCATGTGATTTTTAGCCTCTTTTAGGACATGGAGATGATTAATACCTCATTTTTTTGTTGTTTTAACAACATCTTTTATGATTTAAGGTTATGTTTCCCAAATGGGCCTACCTTATTTATATTGTATGTGCCCTCAATAAGTGGGGTTTGGGAAGAGAACTACATTTCAAAGTCCTTCTACATGGAATTAATGCATGAGGTTTTAGAAACAAGAATACTCGTGTTCTATGGCCTTCCCATGGCAAGGAAGAAGGTTTTAAGCAAGGGGAGACATTTCAAAGTCCTCCTCCTTTCACCCCATACTATGGAGAGAGAGAGAGAGAGAGAGAGAGAGAGAGAGAGAGAGAGAGAGAGAGAGAGAGAGAGAGAGAGAGAGAGAGAGAGAGAGAGAGAGAGAGGGAGAGAGAGAGAGAGAGAGAGAGAGAGAGAGAGAGAGAGAGAGAGAGAGAGAGAGAGAGAGAGAGAGAGAGAGAATTCATGTCCACAATGGGTGAATTTAGAGTCTTGGTAATTGTTGAAAATACGTTGTAGCTATCATGTATCCCTTATACATTTTATATGTGTTATTCTTGAGTTGGATTTAGGTTTTTTTTTGGTTTAGGTGTTAGTGTAAACCATTATTTGTAAGGAAGTTTGATAGATGGGTCTTGTAATTGAGCTTGTCACCTTTTCACTTACCCATATTTATGTTATTATACATATTGGTGCTAGTCATGCTTAGAGTTTGGAGTCTTAGTGTTAGGGGTGCCTAGACCAGCCTCCTAATTATGGAAAAAGGATGGGAGGCAAACCCTTCCTTGGTTTGGTCATGCGAGAGTGCATTGCATCTTGATTCAAGACTAGTTTCTTTATGTTTGATTTTAAATGTTTATACGAATAATAATTGAATATTGGAAGCCATTGGTATGCAATATTTAGTTTTTAAATGTTATGTAATAAAAATAATGTTATTACTTAAGTGTGTAAGCATTGTTGTTCTCATTGTAATTCTTGTTAAAAGAAAAGGGAGAAGTTTATATATCAAAAGGTATTATTGAACTTAAATTGCATATAAGAATGTTAGTTTGTTGTTTACCATAGTAATACCAAAAAATATTATTTCCTCGTAATGATATACTTGATATGTTTTCCTTAAGCCTCAAAAGGGGCTAGATCACGTTTATAATTTTTGTTAATTTTTAAAGTTGCCATTTTTTCCCACACTTAATTTTGTTGGAAAATAAACTTCCCTAGGATTTTTCCACTTTTCATGAAATAATTTATGGGTTTACAATTTAAAAGATATAAAATTTTTAATGTAAATTACTAAAATTGTCTTACTATCCTTTGTAAAATGTGTAATATTCATACGATTTTAATTCATGCAAAATAACACTCAAAATAATTTTAGATGGAAATTTAGAAATTTTATGGCCTATAGAAATTGTTTCACAAAAAATTTAATCTATCCATATCTTGCTATGATTTTTTTAAATTTTTGATCTATATAGGGTCATTTTATTTACATAGGTCTTATAAGTGAAAGTAGTGGAACATTTTCATAGGGTAGTTGGTAGTTAGGCTGACAGTCTTCCATGTGACCACATGGCAAGTGGTAAGCCCCAAGGGGGTCTATAGAGTCAACTTAGGGGTTGTCCTTATAGACCATTGGTTTGGCCTATGTGGTAGATTACCATGTCATTAGGGGTAAGGCATGGATTTTTAATCATGTGGCTTACCCTTGTCACTCTCCCTTTCCTTGCATTCAATAAAGGTAGAACATGACTTGGCATTAACCACCACTATCATTTTTAAACTGTTGTGACTAGAGTAACTTAAATATTTAATGCATTTTTATATATATTTATTAATTATTTAAAATTCAGACTCAGTTATTTTATAATGTTTTCTTTATATTTTATGTTTTTTTCAAACCTAAACACTCTTTTATAACTAAACTTATTTTGTATGTTGATTCAAGCATATAAAAGACCTGGGGGTTGGGTGACTTGAAAGGGACCCTCCCTAAAGTTTTCACTATCTTCCTATGGAAGCATTTTAAGGCACTAAAATCTTGTGTTTTTTTCTAGAATAACCTAATTTTCAAATGGGTGTTAATTTTAACAATTTTTTTTATTTTGGGAGCTCCTAAAGCCTTTAAATAGGTTGGTCCAAAAAAGAACCCTTAATTTCTTATCCTCAACAACATGAAATAAAAAATATATATGAAACTAAAAAAATGAATAGTAAACATAAATGTTGGTGGCTATTAATGACTTTGGAGGAGCATTAAACTCGCAAACACCTTTTTCAAAGCTATGAGAACTTAATACATCTTAGAGATATTTTGAGAAACTAGGTACATGAAAAATACACTCACTAAAATTTTTATCAATGTAGAAAAACAAAATGAAAAAAAATAGAAAATAATAAAATCTTGGAAAACCCATTAATGATAGTCATCAATGGTTGAGGAATGTGGAGAAGACAATTTAACCTCTAAACCTTCTTCTCCCTGCTCCAAATCTGAAATAAATACTTAGAAAATTATCTAAAACCTTTATTGCCTTCATTAAGGATTCATAGGGTTTCCTCATGTTGTTCAAATTTGTCAGTCAAGATAAAAAGGATCTAACAACTAAGATGGAGTGTTCCATCATCACTAAGCTAAGCAAGGATATTTAGACCCCCTTGAGGTCATATGAGGAGCATGAATCCTCTTTGCTAAATAATTTTCATAAAAAGGTAGTCAACTTAAAATTATAATTAAATTGTAACTTAAGACACAAACTAGGCCTTGTGATTGGTCAAAATAATCACGGGTCCTATTTAAACCTCATTTTGAGTTAGGAGAAATCATGTGAGCTAGTTGTTTTTTGAACCCACCTCGTTTTAATCTAGTGTACTATTTTTGCCTTGGAGTCATGGGCTTACTAAGATCACATAGAGAGTTGTAGGCTTGTTAAGAAACTGTAGGTTGATTAGCACAAGTGGGGCTAGCATGGTTGAAAAACAATCTATAACCACTTGAGCATTGTTATCCATGTCGCTTAGGCATGTGAATTTACTACAATGTATTGTATAATTTTAACCATGGAGTTGGATAGCTTGTTGGTGATGTGGATGTGTAGAATGTATTTTGTACATTCTAAAAAAATAACTTGTTTTTGTGTGGTTTTCACCATACATAATTTTGGTCATGAAAATTATAATTATTGTTGTCTTTTGCACATAAGTTTAGTGAGCTTGTTCAATGATTGTCTACTTAATTACATTATTGTAGATCATATTCTATATCTTAATCTTTCTTGCTTTTAAAGTACCATTAAACACCTTCTATAGTTATAACAACCATGTTGTCATACTTTTAGAGCTAGTGCAATCTTTTTCTCCCTCATTTAATTTCTATAAACTTCAAATTCCTATATGTATATAGTATAAGTATACATGTGTGGGTATTAATCTCATTTTCTTTTTTCAACATTGTTGGTCTCTTATGGTCTTTTATGTTTATACGTATTTTTATATTATATTTTTAAAGGAAACTTCTACTTAATTATTATATTAAATCATTTTTTTTATCTATTTTTGTATAACATTTTTTTATATTTTAGTAATATAAGAGATTTATAAAATATACCAACATGTTTTTAGGATATTAGTTATGTATAAATAAATGAAGATTTCAAAATCATCTTATAACCAATCAAGCATTATATTAGTAGAATAATTATTTTTATTGCAACATAAAAATTATGATCTATTAAATTTATATTACCACAAATCAAACTCACTAGTCAATTTAAAATTAATTCTTTAAATAAATGAAAATTTAAAAATTATTAAAACAATTCTAAAACACACTGAAATAGTATATCCAAGTCAAATAATAAGTGATGGGAAAAAACACCAAAAACCAAATACATAAAAAACACAAACAAAAACAAAACAAAATAACACTCCTATTTGAAATTGGATCTATCCCTTCAACAGAAGTGTGTTTTATATTTTACTTAAATTGCACGCTATTCAATTGTTGTGTTGATATACTACTGCCTTCCACCATATGGCTATCACATGTTGAACCACAATCACCTCCTCATGATAGCTGTGGAGGAATAATATTGAAAAGAGTCAAACAGAATGAAGACCAGGATAGTGTCACTATCAAATTTAATTTAACAATATGTGTTAATTAATATTTAAAAAAATGATAAGTTTTAGTTTTAGAAAATACAATTTATTTTTTCTAATTATTTTTTCATCATATTTTATTTAAAAGGAATATGAAATGATCTCATATATCATAAACTTTTTTTGAAAAAGATTCATGTACAAAACAATAGATATAATATATTTTAAAATGAACTTTTTTAACTTTTTCTTTAAAATGAGGTTTTGATGGGGCCATTTTAGAGGTTCAACTGCCCCTAGACATGCCATGGCCAAAAAAAAATCAATTGGAAGCCAAAAGTGGGGCATACACTCCCCAAAAAATTAAATGGTCATGCCAAAAGTGGGAAGTTTAAACTCCAATTAATAGTGTGCAGCCAATGGAATGTATACATCAGGCTCAAGGTGGTAGAGCATTTATATCTCACCATCTTATGTCTATGACCCATCTCATCACATTCATTTCACCGATGCTTAGGCATTTCACCTCGACCTTCTAGTATGTTCACACCTGTTCACATACATTGCATGACCAGGGAAGAGGAGATGGAGGGTTTTGGAGATGATACCCTGGTAAAAATAGAAACAACATGAGCACTTACACTCACTTTCCATCATTTCTTCTAAGGGAGATTTTTTATATCTCACTAAGGCTATGAGCCATTTGGTTTTGAAAATGTTAATATCTTTGACTGTCTGTAAAAAAATTAATGATTTTGCTTGCTCATTCTCTCAATTAAATCTAGTCATTATATGAATCATTCATAATCATTTTATGAATCTCATGGGTAATTAACAAGATGTATGTGTGCATGAAGCCTAAGACATACTAGTGTGGAATATTTATCAAGGTGTGATTGCCATTACTAGAAGATTTAGCTAGGAACCATATGTCTCATAGCCTAAGTAAGGTATAAAATACCTCACCTATAACCCTCCATCTCCTCTTCCCTACTCATTGAAATTAGCTAGACATTTAGAGACATAGAACTACATAAAAGATGGTTAAGAGGGTTAATATTACAAGCATGTAATTATTTTATGGGCTTATCGAATACACTGATGAGAATATTTTCTTGTTGACTAAAAAGAGAGTTCAAAGTCATCCTATAATAAATGATTTTGTAAATAATATTCACTATCATAAGGTGATTTTGAATGCTCTTAATAGTGAATGAAAACCTATAGGGCTTCCATGAACATACCACCTCTGCTCATTCCCCTCAATGCAATGTGTTGTCCCCCAAAAGTAACAGTCATTTTTGGGACAACATTTGAACTATTTTGGTCCTATAGACCAAAATTGTATCTTCCATTTCAAAAAATTTGTCCTAGACATTCAGATTTCTCATTTTCCAAGCTTCTCATAAAATCTACAGACTTTGCAAGTCAAGTTCAATGGGTCTTACATGTTGATTTCTACGGACTTTGTATCTTCAGATTTTATAGGTAGGCTCATTTATACAGGCTCAAAGATTTTTGCAAGCGGTTTCAGTCAAAAGAATTAGTTTTCAACACTTAGTCATTCTCTGGGATTGGTTCAGAGCTTTGGTTCAGTTGAAAATATTCATCAGCAAGCATCTGAGTATAGAAAGAGACTTGAACCATTGAACCGTTGAACCATTGAACCACTTTGGTTCAAAGGTTCAATGGGTTCAAGGTTCAACAAGTTCAACGTCTTTGGCAAGAGTTAAGCACTTCATCAAGGTTCAAAGTTCAATCGTTTCAAGTGGTTCATCAATTTCAAGACACTTGGCCAAATCAAGGTCGCTTGAACCATTGAACCACTTTGGTTCAAAGGTTCAATGGGTTCAAGGTTCAATGGCAGGTTCAACCAAAAGAATAGTTTAATGGCTCGATTCAACCAAGTGGTTCAACACTTTATTTCACTCAGTGTCTTTTAGTTCAACCAAATAATTCACTCGATTTATTCTTTCAGTTCATCCTTTGGTTCAACGTCTACAAGTTCAACAGTAGGTTCATTCACTCGGTTCATTCGATTAAACCATTGGCTTGAACCATTTTGGTTCAAAGCCTTGGTTCAACCCAAATTAGTAACTAAGGCTTATAGTTAATATAGACTTGAATGTAGTGTCAGGAACTAAGGCAGTAGTATGTGAATTCAGAATATAGAAGTGAAAAGTTTGACTGCTTTTACCAATGCATAGGCATGCTTCTCTATATTTGAATACTTTATTTCATGGGTTTTGAGAGGACAACTCATGAAAGAGATGGGGGATTCCATACCTTCCTTGTCATGTTGAACAAGAATTTCTGAAAGAGTATGTTCAGATGCATAGTTGTATATGATGAAATCTTTGTGGTAGTCTGGACAAACCAAGGTAAGGGCGTGAGCAATGGCAGTCTTGATATCTTGAAACGTTGATTTGCCTTCTTTAGTCTAGCTAAAGGTAGTCTTCCCTTTCATCATGTTCACAATGTGTCTTGTCTTCTCAGCAAATTCAGGAATAAATATCTGTAAGAAATTCATTTTTCCAAAGAAAGAGTGAACAACATTTTTACTTGTAGGCAAATTCAGCTCTTGAATAGATTTGACTCTATCTGAGTCAATATTTATGCCTTCTTTGGACACAATGTGTCCAAGGAGTTTCCCCTCTGTCACTCCAAAAATAGACTTCTTAGGATTTAAAGAAATACCATTCTGGCGGTAGCGCTCCAGCACTTGTTGTAAGTGGCGTACATGATCAGATCGATGCTTTGAAAAGACAGTTAAGTCATCAAGATATACCACTATGAATTTTCCAATCTCATCTTTAAAGGCCATGTCCATAGCTCTCTAAAAGGTATCACCAGCATTTATTAAACCAAAAGGCATTCTTTTATATGCAAATGTACCCCAAGCTATGGTGAATGCAGTCTTGTGTTGGTCAGCTTCACCCACCTCAACTTGATTATAACCTGAGAAGCCATCCAGCATTGATAACATCTCTGATCTTGTTACTGTTTGAAGTACTTGGTCCATGATTGGCAAAGGTTAATTGTCTTTTAGAGATGACTGATTCAAATTTTTGAAATCTACACAAATGCGAATTTTTCCATTTTTCTTCCTTACAGGCACTATGTTCACAATCCATGTAGAATGATGTATTGGGAAAATAATTCTAGCATTTAACATTTTCTGTATCTCAGACATAATAGTACCTAAAATTTTTGGATTGTATTGTCTGGATTTCTGCTTGTAGGGCATTGAATCAGCCTTGAGAGGAATGTGATGGCAGATCTCATCAGGTCTGAGAGACTTCAGGTATTTATAAGAATACACTAAGACATCAATGTATTGACAGAGCAAAGAGGTGAATTTGAATCTTTCTTCAGGGGTGCAGCACTTACCAATGTTGACCATCTTGGGATTTTCTTTGTTGGTCAGATTTACTTGGTCAAATCCCTAAGAGAAATTTGAATATGTTTGTTGTTGCTTGACGAATCTATCATGCTTGTCAAATAGCTTCTCAAGAGAAACCAAGCCTTTAAGAGTTTTGTTTCGTTTCAGTTGTAGGAATTATTTATTTACATCTAAACTAGATTGAGAAACAGATTTAGACTTCTGAGATTTGCTACCTTCAAAATACAACTATTCAAAATTGTCTTTTCATTCCAAGAAAGCAATGATTTGATGATCATCATTGAATATTTGCCAATGATCAGAATTGTCAGGAACACTTGGTCTATAGACCAGCTCAATGGTATACTTGTCTTCTTTAAAATATGAATGAGGAACTAAGAGAGTTCCTCAAACAGCAAGTGCATTAGCTTTGTCATTAGACTCTCTGGGAATGGCAAAAATGTTGAAAGCATCAAAGCTTTCAATTTAGTCACAAACCAGGTTATGATAATGGCGTAACCTCTCATTCTTGGTCTGATATAGATTTCTCACTTGACAGACCGCTAATTCGGCATCCCCTTTGGCATGAAGAAACTTGATGCCTCTTTCTTGAGTAGCCTTCATGCCCAGCAATAGCGATTCATATTCAACTGTATTTTTTGTTTTGTTGAATTGTAATTTATAGAATGAAGGAAACATATCTCCTTGAGGAGATATCAAGACAATTCCATCTCTTGAACCAGTAGAGGAACAACTATTGTCAAATTCTAGAGTCCAAATCTCATTAGACAATGACTTTACTTCAGACTTTCACTCATCAAAAATGGAGGGCCCTTTTTCATATATATATAAAAAGTAGTTACCCATACCTGCGGATTCAAAAAGGATTTGAGCTTCAGGAGCTGATGTCTTGGTAACTACGTATTTTACTTCTTTTTTAGGAAGTAATTTCTTCATCATGCCTTGGATAGGGATCCTTGCCTTAGATAGATCCATGTTTAGTTCTCCTCCCATGTCTTTGTAGAAATTTTGTCTAAGCAAAATGCCATAAGACGCTGGAACATCAACCACTAAGACAGTCATTTTAATCCTCTTGTCTGGAAAGGCTGCGAATACAAATTGGGCATCTTTGATTTGCCCCAGCAATGGTACTTGCTTACTCTCCATGGAGAAACATCTCCCAAATGTCTTGGTTAGTGTGAGACCAAGAGACTCAGTGAATTTAGCAGGCATGACATTATTAGATGCACCTGAGTCTATTATACAGTTACTCAGCTTGTGGCCATTAATTAACAAGAAAACATAGAAGGGTTATATTTTTCCAAGCACAGCTGGAGGAGTAATGACTAGATTATTTGGAATAGACATATTCTTTGGAGAATCAAGAATTACTTTTTTATCCTTTTGTCCTGTAGGGACAATTTAATTTTTAACATATTGAATCAGCTTATTCAATTGATCTAGATTAGACTGCAAGTATTCAAATTTAGACATTTGTATTTTTTATCTTTTTGACATGATCAATTATGTCAAATGGCTGAATTGAGCTAGGTACAGAGAAAAGTATTTCAACTTTCTAAGTTTTTAGAGGGATGGGAGGTGGGCTGGTTTGCAAATTAGAATTAGAAGGGGAAGGCCCAATTGATGTATTTACCTTTTGGGTGATTATCAAACTTTTGATTGAAAAGGCAGAGCAGTCCCACATTTAGCAATTGTGATTGTTGGCTGAGGTTGTTCTTCTGTCTTCTCTTTATCAGTTTGTTGGACTAATTAGTTCTTGGATCTAGTAAACACTGCATATGATCCATCTGAAGCTTTTCCTTTACTTTCAGGTTCATCCTGGTAATTCAGGAAACCAATGTGGGAGTCACCAGCTGATTTTTCTTGATTGTCTTCAATGATATCAGTATCATTTTCTTGATTTAATTCAGGCTGGAAAGAAAATTCTGATTCTGCTTCAAGGTATCCCATTGCTAAATTGATTGGAGGAGCTTCCAGGGCAAGTTTCCCTTGTGGGGGAGGAAGGCGATTTTGTTGTCCTTGGTTTCTGGCAACATTGCCTTCATATGACTGATTTGCGAATGTCCTTCTGTATGTAGGAGCAGAAGACATTCTTTGAGCTATTTGCTTTTTGAGAGCAAGCAACTCATTTGCTAATTTTTGCACCATTGGATCTGTGGTGCTCGTAGATGCAAATTTAGAAGATGATGAAGCTCTATTTGTATACGGACCTCTTCTTATCTTCCCTGCGAACATGAGATCATCTTTTACTTCAGTGGCCAAAAGTTGAGCTGCAGTGAGATCTATTTGACCAGCACATCTCAAGAGGAAACTAACTTCAGGTAGCTGAGGATTAATGAAAAAGTATTTGAGATTCTTAGCTATAGGTTGAGCAATGATAGGAATTCCATTTCTCAATTTATCAAATTTAGCTATGAAGTCTCTCATAGGCTCATGAGGCTCTTTCTTCATCTGTGTAAGTTGAGCCAAAAGTGTATATGCATCTTTTACAGGTTTGAATCTGGCTTCAAACTTAGCTTTAAGAGTATTCCAATCAATCACAGATTGAGCCTATAGATGGTAAAACCAATTTGCAGTAGCACCTTGTAGTGTTTCAACAAAAATCTTGACTACTACATCCTCAAATTCTACTCCGATTACTCCACAAGCTATACTGAATGCTGCAATGTGTTCATCAGGATGAACTTTCCCATCACCATAGAATTTAGGGAAATTCTTCCTAGAAATGCTTGAAAGCTCATGTAGAGGAGGAGTAAGATTTAGTGGACCAAAAGCATTACCCCAGGGGCCTTGAACTGCCATTATAGGATTCTGAAAAGGAGGGATAACAAATCTCAAAGGGGTAATTATAAGCACAGCTTTATCAATAGTAGAAGTAGATACTTCGTCTGGTAATGGAGATCTAGCTTTAGTAGGAGGGAAGCCCTTGGTTCGTTGGAGATGAGATGGTGAATGAAAAAGATCAAAATCACTTTGATGTACCAGCTCGAACACAAGATCAATGATACCTTTAGCCCTTTGGCTTCGTGCATACCTTGAATCTGCTAGATTGTAAAAAAAGAATGGAAAAGAATTGACCTTGCTTCAGTTAAAGCTTGGGGCTTTAAACTATGCATTATTTCCTAGTTAGTGTGAAGGTGAATGGATAGACTATAAATGGATAATGGGTATTTCCCCAGCAGAGTCACCAAAAATTGTTGGTTGAATATTTTGTCTATCAGCGTACTGGTAAACAAAATAGGTCTGATCAGCCAAAGTAGGAAGATTAGTCATCCTAATGTGTAAGTTTATCACATCAGAAGGAGACTGCTCTCTCCTCTCATCAAGGGGAGGTTCCCTATGGATATGCTATATATATGTATAAATAGAAAATAATACTCAGGGATAGGACAAGTCATCCATCTCTCTTTATTCAGAGATGATGTGTACAAAACAAAGGAAAAACTCAATGGAATGATAGACATCACTCCTCTTCTTTCAGAAGAACTATTCAGCCAACCACAAGAATACTCCTGGAAATAAAATCAGAATGTAACTGAGGGTATGGTAACCAGCAAATTGAGACACAGCACAAAGTCTCCACCTGAGATGCTTAAGAGTAATATACAAAGGACAATGAGAGCACAAAGTCTCTTCAAAGTCCTTTACACAGCAATGAAAAGAAAACACACTGAAGGCACCTATGGGGGCACAAAGTCTCTCCATAGTTAATTTTTTAGGACACCTTCCTGACTAATTTTACTAATCCTGCTTGTTTAAATCAATGGAACAGAAAATAAATTAAGAAAACAGACATAAGAATAGTTTCCTCAACAACAAAGAATCACATCACAAAGTCTGAAAAAGTCCCTTGCTTTCTTATTCTAGTAACAAAATATGATCAACAGACTGAGCACAAAGTCTCAATGATGCCCCTCAATTTGGGCAGAGTTTTGTTTAGATTGTCAAAAAAAGAGATCCATTTACAATGAAAGAAAGTCCCTAATATAGCCACTTCAAGAAGGACTCAGGAACAGTAATACATCATGATGCGTTGGGAACTATTAGGAAGATAGGTTGGAACTTTGGGGCATTTTACCCATTTGATCTTCTCAATGTAGATAAAGAAGCCATGCAATTAAAATATTACAACTTTCAATGTCCACCTGGCGGTCTGATCTTATCTTCATCGTTCCTCCTTTTTTGGTTAATTGAATCGAGTCTTGGATTCATTCATTGTTTTGTCTTTCCTCGCTTTCTACTAGTTTTGATCTTGAATTCTGGGAATGCATTCGAGTTTGTAAATCCAAAGGATCAATAGCTATTTCATGGGCTTTAAAATTGACGTTTACATGCCCGTCAATGTGCTCTTAATGGCTAGTTCACTATCCTGAATTTGACATCTTCGAAGGTGTCACCCCTTGGTCCACTTTCAACATTTAGCTTTGCATTCTTCCAGATTGGACTTGCCCTCTCGGGCCTTGAGAAATGACCTATGTCAAGTCGAATTAACCTTTTACTTTGGACACCGAGAGTCCCCTGCAAGGGCACCTACCCTTCAAGGTCCTTCGGTAGCCCTTTGCCTTGGCAGTTCCTGCAGACAAATCTCTAGGCTTTCTCTCGTGAAAGTTCCCCGCGGACTATCCTTCAGGTAAATTCCTGGGTGTTTTCTCCCATGGGTAATTTCTATGGATATTTGTCCCACAAAAAATTCCAGCAGACAATTTGCCTAGGGAAAATTCCCATTGACAAAAGTCCGTGGAAATTTGTTCTGTGAAATCTTTGACTGGTCTTCGGATCTTTTGAGCCCGTAGCCACTTAGAATTCTTTTAGAGTTTTTGTCCGAAGGAATTCCTTTGGATAAAAGACTGAAAGAATTAAGTGTTAGCTAATTTTCCAATGCCTTAAACAAATCTGAAAGAATTACCTTTCCTTGAAAAATGACCCTTTCGAAGGGTGCTTTTATTGATTAAGTGTCCTCCGTAAGGGCACTTGTCCTTCGAGAAGTCTCTTTCTGCATTGAACTGCTCCTTTGAACTTTGGCAACAAACCAACAGTTGAACCTATTCATTGGACCAATCGGTTGAATCAAGGCTTTGAACCAAAATGGTTCAAGCCAATGGTTCAATCGACTGAACCGAGTGAATGAACCTGTTGTTGAACTTAGACGTTGAACCAAAGGATAAACTAAAAGAATGAACCAACCGAGTGAACTATTTGGTTGAAACAAAAGACACTGAGTGAAATAAAGTGTTGAACCACTTGGTTGAACCGAGCCATTGAATTGTTCCTTTGGTTGAACCCACCATTGAACCTTGAACCTGTTGAACCTTTGAACCAAAGTGGTTCAATGGTTCAACGGTTCAACGGTTCAATGGTTCAAGCTGCCTTGATTTGGCCAAGTGTCTTGTAATTGATGAACCAATTGAAGCGATTAAACTTTGAACCTTGATGAAGTGCTTAACTCTTGCCAAAGACGTTGAACTTGTTGAACCTTTGAACCAAAGTGGTTCAATGGTTCAACAGTTCAATGGTTCAAGTCTCTTTCTGTACTCAGATGCTTGTCAATGAAGATTTTCAACTGAACCAAAGCTCTAAACCAATCCTAGAGAATGACTAAGTGTTGAAAACTAATTCTTTTGACTGAAACCACTTGCAAAAATCTTTGAACCTGTATAAATGAACCTACCTGTAGAATTTGAAGATACAAAGTTTGTAGAAATCAACATGTAAAACCCATTGAACTTGACTTGCAAAGTCTGTAGATTTTTTGAGAAGCTTGAAAAATGAGAAATCTGAATGTCTAGGACAAATTTTTGGAAATGGAAGATACAATTTTGGTCTGTAGGACCAAAATAGTTCAAATGTTGTCCCAAAAATGACTATTACTTTTGAGGGACAATAGTTGGCTCCAGTTGGGAAACTTCTATCAATTGCAAAATGAATTAAAAGGAGTAGAATCCAGAATCTCTAGTGACTTCATGTGTACCATTGGCCTTCAGAGTCATGCTACCCAAAAATGAAAGGCATCAAAAAGAAAATAAACAAAACAAAATAGAATTAAAACTATACAAATATACATATATACAAAGACAATGATTTGATACTTCAAGAGTTGAAGTGTTTCAGATGCTGCCCAATGTGGGGCAGAGAAAAGAGTGTGCCATCTTGGTATTTCAATAGAAAGTTATTTTCATCCATGTGCTGATGAATTATAAATGGGCCTCTGTAAAGGGAGTCAAACTTTCCATGCATCCCTTTTGGTTCTCTTCTTTTGTCCCACAGCAGGACTTGATCCCCAATCTGGAAATCATGATTTATGGCCTTCTAATCAAAGAGTTTCTTTACCAAACTTTGATGAGCAGCAATTCTGTCCACCACCATGGTTCTCTGTTCCTCTAACTGAGCCAGGCACATGATTATTTTGTTAAGAGAACTCTCATATGTCTGATCTTCAATGGCCTTCGCCAATTTTAAGGCTGGTAACTCTAAGGTGATTGGTATCTCAGCATTAATACCGTAAAGAAGTTGAAAAGGAGACATACCAATTGCCCTCTTTGGTGTGATCTTGTCTACCCACAGAGCATCAACCAATGTTTTAAGCCATGTCCTTTGATTATCATCTGCTAGCTTTTTGATAATGGTTACCAAATTCTTATTGCTGGACTCAGCTTGTCCAATCCCTTGTGGAAAATAATCAGAAAAATGAGAGTATATAATTCTATAATGAAAATAGAATTGCATAATTTCTTGAGAGGTGAAACAAGATACATTATCAATAACAATTTTGAGTGGAACTCCAAACCTAGAAATGATATTCTCTTTGAGGAAGTTGCATACAACTTCTGAAGTAGCATGTTTAGTTGGGATTGCTTCTACCTACTTGGTGAAATAATCAATTGTTGTAAAGGCATAATCATGTCCAGCACTTGAAGATGGGTTTATTGTCCCAATAAAATCAAGTCCTCATTGCTAGAAAGGTTCCTCTATGATTACTGGCCTGAGAGGCAGGGCAGCCAACTTGGGTCTTCCAACAAATGGCTGGCAAAGTTCACATTTCCTCACCCACTTATGTGCATCTTGGAAAAGAGTTGGCCATTAATACCTGGCTCTCAGAATCTTGTGAGCAGTCATAAGAGAAGAAAAATGTCCTCCACAGGCCAGATTATGGAAATATTTCAAAAGTTGGGTTTGTTGTTCTTTGTCTACACAGCGAAGGAATACTTCGTCTATGCTTCTCTTGTATAGGCCATTATCCCAAAGGACAAAATTGGCAACTTTTAACCTGATAGTCCTCCTTTCTTTGTAAGACAAATGAGCAAGACATTCACCATAAGTCAAAAAATAGGCAATACCTAAGTACCATTCATTAGTAGTAGAAACAAAAAGGACTATTGCCATATTTTCCATTTCAGCTTCCTCACGTAGTGTATCTTCTGGGTTATTGTTAGCCATCAATTGGCATAGGCCTTTACCTCTGACCAAATTTGTCAGCTTGATATCCAGATCAAATTCTTAGATCTTTGCAATCCAATTACCTCTCTTTATGCCAAACTCTTGCTGAGTTAATATAGACTTGACTGTAGTGTCAGGAACTAAGGCAGTAATATGTGAATTCAAAATATAGAAGCAAAAATGTTTGACTGCTTTTACCAATGCATAGGCGTGCTTCTCTATATTTGAATACTTCATTTCATGGGTTTTGAGAGGTCAACTCATGAAAAATATGGGGGATTCTATACCTTCCTTGTCCTGTTAAACAAGAATCATTGAAAGAGTATGTTCATATGCATAGCTGTATATGATGAAATCTTTGTGGTAGTCTATACAAACCAAGGTAGGGGCGTGAGCAATGACAGTCTTGATATCTTGAAATGTTGATTTGCCTTCTTTAGTCCAGCTAAAGGTAGTCTTCCCTTTCATCATGTTCATAATGTGTCTTGTCTTCTTAGCAAATTCAGGAATAAATCTCCTTAAGAAATTCACTTTTTCAAAGAAAGAGTGAACAACATTTTTATTTGTAGGCAAATTCAGCTCTTGAATAGATTTGACTCTATCTAAGTCAATCTTTATGCCTTCTTTGGACACAATGTGTCCAAGGAGTTTCCCCTCTGTCACTCCAAAAATAGACTTCTTAGGATTTAAGGAAATACCATTCTGATGGCAGCGCTCTAGCACTTGTTGTAAGTGGCGTACATGATCAGATCGACGCTTTGAAAAGATAGTTAAGTCACCAAGATATACCACTATGAATTTGCCAATCTCATCTTTAAAGGCCATGTCCATAGCTCTCTAAAAGGTAGCACCAGCATTTATTAAGCCAAAAGACATTTTTTTATATGCAAATGTACCCCAAGGTGTGATGAATGTTGTCTTGTGTTGGTCAGCTTCACCAACCTCAATTTGATTATAACCTAAGAAGCCATCCAACATTGATAACATTTCTGATTCTATTACTATTTGAAGCACTTGGTCCATGATTGGAAAAGGGTAATTGTCTTTCAAAAATGACTGATTCAGATTCCTAAAATCTACATAAATGTGAATTTTGCCATTTTTATTCTTTACAGGCACTATGTTCACAATCTATGTAGAATGATGGATTGGAAAGATAATTTTAGCATTTAACATTTTTTGTATCTCAGACATAATAGTACTTAAATTTTTTGGATTGTATTGTCAGGATTTCTACTTGTAGGGCGTTGAATCAGCGTTGAGAGGATTGTGATGGCAGATTTCATCAAGTCTGAGAGACTTCAGGTCTTCATAAGAATACACTAAGACATCAATGTATTGACGGAGCAAAGAAGTGAACTTGAATCTTTCTTCAGGGGTGCAACACTTACCAATGTTGACCATCTTGGGATTTTCTTTGTTGATCAGATTTACTTGGTCAAATCTCTGAGATAAATTTGAATCTGTTTGATGTTGTTTGACGAATCTATCATGCTTGTCAAATAGCTTCTCAAGAGAAACCAAGCCTTTACGAATTATGTTTCCTTTCAATTGTAAGAATTCTTTATTTACATCTGAACTAGATTGAGAAACAAATTTAGACTTCTGAGATTCATTGCCTTCAAAATACAACTGTTCAAAATTTTCTTTTCGTTCCAAGAAAGCAATGATTTGATGATCATCATTGAATATTTGCCAATGATCAAAATTGTCAAGAACACTTGGTCTATAGACCAGCTCAATGGTATACTTGTCTTCTTTAAAAATTGAATGAGGAACTAAGAGAGTTCCTGAAATAGCAAGTGCATTAGCTCTGTCATTAAACTCTCTAGGAATGGCAAAAATGTTGAAAGCATCAAAGCTTTCAATTTGGTCCCAAACTAGGTTACGATAATGGTGTAACCTTTCATTCTTGGTCTGATATAGATTTCTCACTTGATAAACCACTAATTCGGCATCCCATTTGGCATGAAGCAACTTGATGCCTCTTTCTTGAGTAGCCTTCATGCCTAGCAACAATGATTCATATTCAGCTATATTGTTAGTGTTGCTAAATTGTAATTTATAGGCTGAAGGAAACATATCTCCTTGAGGAGATATCAAGACAATTCCAGCTCGCGAACCAGTAGAGGAATATCTATCGTCAAATTCCAGAGTCCAAATCTCATCAGACAATGACTTTACTTCAGACTTTCCCCTCATTAGAGATGGAGGGCCCTTTTTCATCTGTATATAAAAGGTAGTTACCCATACCTGTGGATTTAAAAAGGATTTGAGCTTCAGGAGCTGATGTCTTGGTAACTACGTATTTTGCTTCCTTTTTAGAAAGTAATTTCTTCATCATGCCTTGGACAGGGATCCTTGCCTCAGATAGATCCATGTTTAGTTCTCCTCCCACGTCTTTACAGAAATTTCATCCAAGCAAAATGCCATAAGATGTTGAATCATCAGCCACTAAGACAGTCATTTTAATTCTCTTGTCTGGAAAGGCTATAAATGCAAATTGGGCATCTTTGATTTGCCCTAGCAATGGTACTTGCTTATTCTCCATGGAGAAACATCTCCTAAACATCTTGGTTAGTGTGATACCAAGAGACTCAGTGACTTTAGAAGGCATGACATTATCAGATGTGCTTGAGTCTATTATACAGTTACTCAGCTTGTGGCCATTAATTAATAGGGAAATATATAAGGGTTTTATTTTTCCAAGCACAGCTAGAGGAGTAATGACTAGATTATTTGGAATAGGTGTATTCTTTGGAGAATCAAGAATTACTTTTTTAGCCTTTTGTCCTGTAGGGATGGTTTGATTTTTAACATATTGAACCAGCTTATTTAGTTGATCTGGATTAGACTGCAAGTATTCAAATCTAGACATCTATATTTTTGTCTTTTTGACATGATCAATTATGTCAAATGGCTGAATTGAGCTAGGTACAGAGAAAGGTACTTCAACTTTTTGAGTCTTCAGAGGGATGGGAGGTGGGCTAGTTTGCAAATTGGGAGTAGAAGATGAAGGCAAAATAGATGTATTTACCTTTTGGGTGATAACCAAATCTTTTGATTGAAAAGGCAGAGCTGTCCCACGTTTAACAATTGTGACTGTTGGTTGTGGTTGCTCTTCTATCTTTTTTTTATCAGCTTGCTAGACTGATTGGTTCTTGGACTTGGTAAACACTACATATGATCCATCTGAAGCTTCTCTTTTGCTTTTGAGTTCATCTTGGTAATTCAAAAAACCAATGTGGGAGTCGCTAGCTGATTTTTCTTGATTGTCTTCAATGATATCAACATCATTTTCTTGATTCAATTCAAGCTAATAAGAGAATTCTGATTCTGCTTCAAGGTATCCCATTGTTGAATTGATTGGAGGAGCTTCCAGGGCAAGTTTCCCTTGTGAGGGAGGAAGGCAATTTTGTTTGTCAGGAACCTAGAACAATAAACATGCTCTGATACCACGTGTCAGGATCTTGCTCTACCAATAGAGCACATATATGATTACTTCTTGTATTAGCAACTAAACATAGAATTTAACCAGAATCAATAAGTAACTAGAAATATGAAACAACACAGGAATATGAGAGACAATACACAGTTGTATTAATAATCACTCAGAAGAATATACAATAAGGAAGATGCCACTTCTTCCTCCACCTCAAAGGTTCGCCACACCTCAAGACCTTGTTCTCTCTCTCTCTTGGTCCCAACAATCAACTCCAATACAGAATTGATGTTCACCTCTCCAACTAGTCAGTAACACGCTACCAGTACATCAAGTACACAACCGTACTCCAAGTAGATCTCCTGCTCTCTACTGCTACCTACAAATCACTAGACCTTACTCACCATTGTAGATCTCCAAAAGAAGTAATGCTCATCTGCTGACTAAGATCATACAAATATGAAGAAACCTATTGATTCTCCAATCCAGTACCCACCTTGGTACTGTGGCACTAGGAGTAACACACCATTGCTCTCTTCTCTCAGAAGGAGCTTATTGCTCTCTTACTCTCTAGCACACTTTTACACTACAGCCTATGAGTCTATTATATAGATCTCATGCATACAATAATTAGACTATCCTAATTACAATAATTAGACACGCAACTCAAGACCAAAAATAGCCTTTGCATGCAAACACTCGATTCAACGAACTAAATCTCTGTGGAACAAGCAGTTCTGGAACTGCCACAGGCGACCGACATCGGTCCCTGTCTGCCTAGAGGTGACCAATGTCGGCCGACCCCCTACCGATGTTGGTTGCCTTCCTATCCACCCTGCCGTCATTGATTGCCTTGTGCACTGCACTCTACCGACGCCGGTCTCCCTGGAACTCAGAAACCTCCTCCCTGTTTGCACCAGTTGAAGCTTTTAGCTCCACATCTTAACAATCTCCCACTTGGAGATAAACAGCTGCAACTGTACCTATAACTGTACACTATCTAATTTGTACCCTGGCTTGTATCCCTCTTCAAAATCAATCTTGAAGAGTAACCACCACACTCTGTGATGCTCTAACCTTTGTGCCTTTGTCATCCAAGTAACCTGTCGCATCTGCATCTACAAACCTATGTAGAAAATAACTTGACCCTGCATAGCATGTTGACCTGCTGTTGATCCCTGTAAGAATCCACTGAACTGCCCTTCAGTACCTCTTCCTCGAATTGGCTCCATACTTTTTGACAACTCCCACTACTTGGGAAAACTCAGATCTACACTAGACCTCATGTGATTTCGAACACTTGTTCTAAGCTCTTCTTGAACTGTCTAGCCCTTGGTGTGCTTTCTAATTCTGCATCTTGAACCTCGCCAACACCTTCACATCAGCTTCTTATTTGAGACAAAATCAACTTGTGATCCTCTATGTCTCTTATGCTAAAGAATTTTGCTGCTACCAAATTCTTCATAACATACCTTTGAAACTAACTTTACCTTTTACCTCAGAAAACTCCCTGCATATGTAAACCTGCAATAAGCAACCACTCCACATACAGTAACAAGATGATGTCGTGACTCATCATCCACTTGGTAAAGAAAAGAACACAATAGTTACACTGACATTGACTAAAGCCATGCTTAGTCATCCACCTATCAAAACCTGTACCACTATCTTGCAGCTACCTCAAGACCATGTACCTTGGCCTTCTGTCTCACTTATCCATTCACTCTCTTCTCTAATAAAGGAATCCACTCATCTCCCAGTGCTCTCTCTTAGCTGACAAATCTACCAAATCTCTTGCTTGGTTCTCTTCTGAAGAATTCATGCCATGCTCCCACTATTTTTGTATTCTACCTACATTGCCTCTATACAGCTTCCTGGTTCTCAACCATCAGTAAGCAATAATAAAGAAGGTGAACAACAAATATGAGGTTCACTTACCATTTTTGACCTCTACATGAGTGTTTGAGACTTGTTGATAGCTTGTTGTCCGCCCAACATTCATTCCAGTGATCGATCTCGGCCATCTCCCAGCCTGCACCCGACCGATGTCAGTTTCCTGCGACTGTTTCCTTGCTGACATCAGTCCTCGTGACCGATGCTAGTTTTTACCTGTCCCTATTTTGCCAACGTCAGTCTGCACATAGCCGACATCAGTCACTGTGAGGAAGCCAACGTTGATTTCTAACCGATGTCAGTTTCTGTGTTTTCCTTGTGAGTAACAACTTTTACCCACAAGCTCCTTTTGGGTCAAAACTCTGTTAAAATTAACACAGCCCTGCTCAGAATAAATTAGTTTCCTCACTTGATCTCTGTCTGTTATCTCCTCCATGAAAACTAAGGCTTTCCAGTTCTTTAGCTTGTCAAAAACATTTGTCTTTCACTTGAGAACATGCATTCCCCTCCTACATATGTGACCAAGCCTACAAAGCCACATCTCTATAACAAAAGGTGAATCAATAATATAAGTAGATAGATAAAGGATACCTACTTTCTTACCACCATCTAATTCAAGTGTATCTGTTGTGAGAGTTACAGTGCATCTCCCATCACCCAAATTTCTTGAAGAAATTAGACTCATCTCCAAGACTAGTACCTGCATGACTTCCTTCAACCATTGTGTGTCATCCGTCTACAATTTCAGCTTCACTTCCCCTTTGTCAATAATCTGACAAGGCTCTCCAAACCCTAAATAAATCTCTCCAAAGTCTCCAAAGACATACCCATGAAAAGATGCTCTATTTCAGGCTGCATGGAAAGAGGCAAAAGAATCTGTAAACAAAGATTCTACTTTATCCAAAGCAACCTGTGTAACGTCACCTGCAACATTTGCTTCTACACGCTGATCTTCTGCCGACCAACAATCTCTTTTTACCTGCTCTTTCTTTCCATCAATCAGACCATTCGTGCTATTCAATTTCTCTATTTTTAGCTTACTATCTTCTGCCATTGCTATACTCCCACTCAATCTGAAACCCCTGTGAGTGACCTGTAATCAAAAATACTACTAGATCTAAACCACCTATTAGTCAACCCAACCAAAAGCTCTGATACCACTTGTCAGGAACTTAGAACAATAAACATGCTCTGATACCACGTGTCAAGATCTTGCTCTACCAATATAGCACATATATGACTACTTCTTGTATTAGCAACTAAACACGAAATTTAACCAGAATAAATAAGTAACTAGAAATATGAAACAACACAGGAATATGAAAGACAATACACAATTGTATTAATAATCACTCAGAAGAATATACAATAAGGAAGATGCCATTTCTTCCTCCACCTCAAAGGTTCGACACACCTCAAGACCTTCTTCCCTCTCTCTCTTGGTCCCAACAATCAACTCCAATACAGAATTGATGTTCACCTCTCTAACTAGTCAGTAACACGCTGCCAGTATGTCAAGTACACAACCGTACTCCAAGTAGATCTCCTACTCTCTGCTACTACCTGCAAATCACTAGACCTTACTCACCATTGTAGATCTCTAAAAGAATCCATGCTCATCTGCTAACTAAGATCATATGAATATGAAGAACCCTGTTGATTCTCTAATCCAGTACCCACCTTGGTACTGTGGCACTAGGAGGAACACACCATTGCTCTCTTCTCTTAGAAGGAGCTTATTGCTCTCTTACTCTCTAGCACACTTTTACACTACAGCCTATGAGTCTATTATATAGATCTCATGCATACAATAATTAGACTATCCTAATTACAATAATTAGACATGCAACTCAAGACCAAAAATAGCTTTACATGCAAACACTTAGTTCAACAAACTAACTGTCTGTGGAACAAGCAGTTCTAGAATTGCCACAGGCGACCGACGTCGGTCCCTGTCTACTTGGAGGTGACTGACATCGGCCGACCTCCTACTGATGTTAGTTGCCTTCTTGTCCACCCTACCGTCGTCGATTGCCTTGTGCACTGCACTCTACCAACGCCGGTCTCCCTGGAACTCAGCAACCTCCTCCTTGTTTGCACCAGTTGAAGCTTTTAGCTCCACATCCTAACATTGTTGTCCTTGGTTTCTAGAAACATTGCTCTGATATGACTGATTTAGAAATTTTCTTCTGTATGTAGGAGCAGAAGACATTCCTTGAGCCATTTGTTTTTTGACAACAAGCAACTCATTTGCTAATTTTTGCACCATTGGATCTATAGTGCTTGTAAACTCAAATTCAGAAGATGATGAAGCTTTATTTCTATTGGGATCTCTTCTTATTTTCCCTGTTAAGATGAGATCATCTTCTACTTCAGTGGCCAAAAGTTGAGCTGCAGCAAGATCTATTTGGCCAGCACGTCTCAAGAGAAAATTGACTTCAGGTAGCTGAGAATTAATGAAAAAGCATTTGAGATTCTCAACTGTAGGTCAAGAAATGATAGGAATTCAATTTCTTAATTTGTCAAATTTAGCTATGAAGTCTCTCATAGGCTCATGAGGCTCTTTCTTCATCTGTGTAAATTGAGCCAGAAGTGTATGTGCATCTTCTATAGGTTTGAATCTGGCTTCAAACTTAGCTTTAATAGTATTCCAATCAGTCACAGATCAACCCTGTAGATGGTAAAACCAATCTGTAGCAGCACCTTGTAGTGTTTCAATAAAAAGCCTGACTGCTACATCTTTAAATTCTACTCCACTTACTCCACAAGCTATACTAAATGTTGTAATGTGTTCATCAGGATGAACTTTGCCATCACCATAGAATTTAGGGAAATTCTTCCTAGAACTACGTGGAAGCTCATATAGAGGAGGAGTAAGGCTGAGAGGACCAAAAGCATTACCCCAAGGGCCTTGAACTGCCATTATAGGATTCTTAAAAGGAGGGATAACAAATCTCAAAGGGGTAATTATAGGCACAGCTTTATCAACAGCAGAAGTAGATACTTCATCTGGTAATGAAGATTTGGCTTTAGTAGGAGGGAAGCTCTTGAATAGATTTGACTATATCTGAGTCAATCTTTACTTTCACCAATATTAAGGCTGGTAACTCTAAGGTGATTGGTATCTCAGCATTAATACCGTAAAGAAGTTGAAAATGAGACATACCAATTGCCCTCTTTGGTGTGATCATGTCTACCCACAAAGCATCAACCAATGCTTTATGCCATGTCCTTTGATTATCATCTGCCAGCTTTTTGATAATGGCTACCAAATTTTTATTATTGGACTCAGCTTGTCCATTCCTTTGTGGAAAATAATCAGAAGACATTCATTTTTGGGACAACAATTGAACTATTTTGGTCCTATAGACCAAAATTGTATCTTCCATTTCTAAAAATTTGTCCTAGACATTCAGATTTCTCATTTTCCAAGCTTCTCAGAAAATCTACAGACTTTGCAAGTCAAGTTCAATGGGTTTTACATGTTGATTTCTATGGACTTTGTATCTTTAGATTCTACAACCAGGTTCATTTATACAAGTTCAAAGATTTTTGCAAGTGGTTTCAATCAAGAGAATCAATTTTCAACACTTAGTCATTCTTTAGGATTGGTTCAGAGCTTTGGTTCAGTTGAAAATATTCATCGGCAAGTATTTGAGTACAGAAAAAGACTTGAACCATTGAACCATTGAACCACTTTGGTTCAAAGGTTCAACGGGTTCAAGGTTCAACAAGTTCAACATCTTTGGCAAGAGTTAAGCACTTCATCAAGGTTCAAAGTTCAATCACTTCAATTGGTTCATCGATTTCAAGACACTTGGCCAAATCAAGGTGGCTTGAACCATTGAACCACTTTGGTTCAAAGGTTCAACGGGTTCAAGGTTCAATGGCAGTTTCAACCAAAGGAACAGTTCAATGGCTTGGTTCAACCAAGCAGTTCAATGCTTTATTTCACTCAGTGTCTTTTGGTTTAACCAAATAGTTCACTCAGTTGGTTCATTCTTTCAGTTCATCCTTTGGTTCAATGTCTAAGTTCAACAGCAAGTTCATTCACTCGGTTCATTCGATTGAACCATTGGCTTGAACCATTTTGGTTCAAAGCCTTGGTTCAACTGATTGGTTTAGTGAATAGGTTCAATTGTTGGTTCATTGTCGAAGTTCAAAGGAGCGGTTCAATGTAGAAAGAGACCTCTTGAAGGACAAGTGCCCTTGTAGAGGACACTTAATCAATAAAAGCACCCTTTGGAAGGGTCATTTTTCAAGGAAAGGTAATTCTTTTGGATTTGTTTAAGGCATTTGAAAATTGGCTAACACTTAATTCTTTTAGACTTTTGTCTAAAGGAATTCCTTTGGATAAAAGGTCTGAAAGAATTTTAAGTGGCTGCAAGCTCAAAAGATCCGAAGACCAGTCAAAGATTTTGCAGAACAAATTTCCACAGACTTTTGTCCACAAGAATTTTCCTCGAGCAAATTGTCCGAGGGAATTTTCTGTGGGACAAATGTCTGTAGAAATTACCCATGGGAGAAAACACCCAAGAATTTTCCCGAAGGATAGTTCGCAGGGAACTTTCACGAGAGAAAGCCCAGGGATTTGTCTACGGGAACTACCAAGGCAAAGGGCTACCGAAGGACCTCGAAGGGCAGGTGCCCTTATGGGGGACTCTCGGTGTCCAAAGTAAAAGGCTAATTTGACTTGACACAGGTCATTTCTCAAGGCCCAAAAGGGCAAGTCCAATCTAGAAGAATACAAAGCTGAAAGCTGAAAGTGGACAAAGGGATGACGCCTCTGAAGACGTCAAATTTAGGATAGTGAACTAGCCATTAAGAGCACATTGATGGGCATGTAAACGTCAATTCTAAAGCCCATGAAATAGCCATTGATCCTTTAGATTTATAGACTTGAATGCATTATCATAATTCAAGATCAAAACTAGCAAAAAGCGAGGAAAGACAAAACAACGAATGAATCCAAGACTCAACTCAATTAACCAAAAAAAGAGAAACGATGAAGACAAGATCAAACCGCCAAGTGGACATTGAAAGTTGCAATCTTTCAATTACACGGCTTGTTTATCTACATTGAGAAGATCAAATGGGTAAAATGCCCCAAAGTTCTAGCCTATCTTCTTAACAGTTCCCAATGCATCATGATGTATTAATGTTCCCAAGTCCTTGAAGTGGCTATATTAGGGACTTTATTTCATTGTAAATGGATCTCTTTTTTGACAATCTAAATGAAACTCTGCCCAAATTGAGAGGCATCATTGAGACTTTGTACTCAGTCTATTGATCATATTTTATTACTAGAATAAGAAAGCAAGGGACTTTTTCAGACTTTGTGCTGTGATATCTTTGTTGTTGAGGAAACTATTCTTATGTATGTTTCCTTGATTTATTTTTTGTTCCATTGATTTAAACAAGCAGGATTAGTAAAATTAGTTAGGAAGGTGTCCTGAAGAATTAACTGTGTAGATACTTTGTGCCCCCATAGCTGCCTTCAGTGTGTTTTCTTTTCATTGCTGTGTAAAGGACTTTGAAGAGACTTTGTGCTCTCATTGTCCTTCGTATATTACTCTTAAGCATCTTAGGTGGAAAACTGTTGGTTGAATATTTTGTCTATCAGTGTACTGGTAAACAAAATAGGTCTAATCAGCCAAAGTAGGAAGATTAGTCACCCAAATTTGTAATTTTATCACATCAAAAAGAGACTGCTCTCTCCTCTCATCAAGGGGAGGTTCCCTGTGGATATGCTATATATATGTATAAGTAGAAATTAATACTCAGGGATAGGACAAGCCATCCATCTCTCTTTCTTTAGAGATGATGTGTACAAAACAAAGGAAAAACTCAAGGAAATGACAGATAGTACTCCTCTTCTTTTAGAAGAACTATTTAGTCAGCCACAAGAATACTCTTAGAAATAAAAGCAAAATGTAACTGAAGGTATGGTAACCAGCAAATCGAGACACAGCACAAAGTCTGCACCTAAAATACTCAAGAGTAATATACAAAGGACAATGAGAGCACAAAGTCTCTTCAAAGTCCTTTACACAACAATGAAAAGAAAACACACTGAAGGCAGCTATGGGGGCATAAAGTCTCTCCACAGTTAATTCTTCAGGACACCTTCCTGACTAATTTTACTAATCCTACTTGTTTAAATCAATGGAAAAAAGTAAATCAAGGAAACAAACATAAGAATAGTTTCCTCAACAACAAAGATATCACAACACAAAGTCTAAAAAAGTCCATTGCTTTCTTATTCTTGTAACAAAATATGATCAATAGACTAAGCACAAAGTCTCAATGATGCCTCCCAATGATGATTGTTTTTGGTGACTCTGCTGGGGAAATACCCATTATCCATTTATAGTCTATCCATTCACCTTCACACTAACCAAGAAAGAATGCACAATTTAAATCCCTAAGATTTAACTGAAGCAAGGTCAATTCTTTTCCATTTTTGTTTTACAATCTGGCAGATTCAAGGTATACACAAAGCCAAAGGGCTAAAGGTATCATTGACCTTGTGTTTGAGCTGATACAACAAAGTGATTTTGATCTGTTTCCTTCACCATCTCGTCTCCAATGATCCAAGAGCTTCCCTCATACTAAATCCAAATCTCCATTATCAGATGAAGTATCTACTTTTGTTATTGATAAAGTTGTGCCTATAATTACCCCTTTGAGATTTGTTATCCCTCCTTTTTAGAATCCTATAATGACAGTTCAAGGCCCCTAGGGTAATGCTTTTGGTCCTCTCAATCTTACTCCTCTACATGAGCTTCCATGTAGTTTTAGGAAGAATTTCCTTAAATTCTATGGTGATGGGAAAGTTCATCCTGATGAACACATTGCAGCATTCAGTATAGCTTGTGGAGTAATCGGAGTAGAATTTGAAGATGTAGCAGTCAAGTTTTTTGTTGAAACACTACAAGGTGCTGCTGCAAATTGGTTTTACCATCTACAGGCTCAATCTGTGATTGATTGGAATACTCTTAAAGCTAAGTTTGAAGCCAGATTCAAACCTGTAGAAGATGCACACACACTTTTGGCTCAACTTACACAGATGAAAAAAGAGCCATATGAGCCTATGAGAGACTTCATAGCCAAATTTTATAAATTGAGAAGCAGAATTTCTATCATTGCTCGACCTACAACTGAGAATCTCAAATGCTTTTTCATTAATTCTCAACTACCTAAAATTAGTTTCCTCTTGAGACGTGCTGGTCAAATAGATCTCGTTGCAGCTCAACTTTTGGCCACTAAAGTAGAAGATAATCTCATTTTAGCAAAGAAAATAAGAAGAGATCCCAATAGAAATAGAGATTCATCATCTTTTGAATTTGCATCTACAAGCACTACAAATCTAATGGTGCAAAAATTAGCAAATGAGTTACTTGCTCTCAAAAAGCAAATGGCTCAAGGAATGTCTTCTACTCCTACATACAAAAGGACATTTCCAAATCAGTCATATCAGGGCAATGTTTCCAAAAACCAAGGACAACAAAATCACCTTCCTCTCCCACAAGAGAAACTTACCCTAGAAGCTCCTCCAATCAATTTAGCAATGGGATACCTTGAAGCAAAATCAGAATTCTCTTATCAGCTTGAATTGAATCAGGAAAATGATGATGATATCATTGAAGACAATCAAGAAGAATCAGCTGGCAACTCCCACATTGGTTTCTTGAATTACCAGGATGAACCTAGAAGCAAAGGATAAGCTTTAGATGGATCATATGTATTGTTTACTAGATCCAAGAATCAGTCAATTCAGCAAACTGATAAAGAGAAGATAGAAGAACAACCTCAGCCAACAATCACAATTGCTAAATGTCAGACTACTCTGCCTTTTCAATCAAAAGATTTGATAATCACCCAAAAAGTAAATACATCAATTATGCCTTCCCCTTCTACTTCTAATTCGCAAATCAGCCCACCTCCCATCCTTCTAAAAACTCAGAAAGTTGAAGTACCTTTCTCTGTACCTAGCTCAATTCAGCTATTTGACATAATTGATCATGTCAAAAAGACAAAAATATAAATGTTTGAATTTGAATACTTGCAGTCTAATCCAGATCAACTGAATAAGCTAGTTCAATATGTTAAAAATCAAACCGTCCCTGTAGGACAAAAGGCTAAAAAGGTAATTCTTGATTCTCTAAAGAATATGCCTATTCCAAATAATCTGGTCATTACTCCTCTAGCTATGCCTGGAAAAATAGAACCCTTCTATGTTTCCTTGTTAATCAATGGCCACAAGCTGAGTAACTATATAATAGACTCAGGCATATCTGATAATGTCATGCCTACTAAAGTCAATGAGTCTCTTAGTCTCACACTGACCAAGACATTTGGGAGATGTTTCTCCATCGAGAATAAGCAAGTATCATTGCTTGGGCAAATCAAAGATGCCCAGTTTGCATTTGTAGCCTTTCCAGACAAGAGGATTAAAATCAATGTCTTAGTGGCTAGCATTCCAGCATCTTATGGCATTTTTTTTGGATGAAATTTTTGCAAGGACGTAGGAGGAGAACTAAACATGGATCTATCTGAGGCAAGGATACCTATCCATGGCATGATGAAGAAATTACTTTCTAAAAAGGAAGCAAAATATGTAGTTACCAAGACATGAGCTCCTGAAGCTCAAATCCTTTTTGAATTCATAGGTATGGGTAACTACTTTTTATATACAGATAAAAAAGGTCCCTTCATCTCTGATGAGGGAAAGTCTGAAGTAAAGTCATTGTTTGATGAGATTTGAACTCTGGAATTTGACAGTAATTGTTCCTCTACTGGTTCGGGAGCTAGAATTGTCTTGATATCTCCTCAAGGAGATATGTTTCCTTCATCCTATAAATTAAAATTCAGAAACACTAACAATATAGTTGAATATGAATCGTTGTTGTTAGGCATGAAAGCTGCTCAAGAAAGAGGCATCAAGTTTCTTCATGCCAAAGGGGATGTCGAATTAGTGGTCTGTCAAGTGAGAAATCTATATCAAACCAAAAATGAGAGGTTACACCATTATCGTAACTTGGTTTGGGACCAAATTGAAAGCTTTGATGCTTTCAACATTTCTACCATTCCTAGAGAGTGTAATGACAGAGATGATGCACTTGCTATTTCAGGAACTCTTTTAGTTCTTCATTCAAATTTTAAAGAAGAGAAGTATACCATTGAGCTGGTCTATAGACCATGTTTTCTTGACAATGTTGATCATTGGCAAATATTCAATGACGATCATCAGATCATTGCTTTCTTGAAATGAAAAGACAATTTTGAATAGCTGTATTTTGAAGGCAGTGAATCTCAGAAGTCTGAATCTATTTTTGAATCCAGTCCAGATGTGACTGAAGAATTTGTATAGCTAAAAGGAAACAAAATTCCCAAAGGCCTAGTTTCTCTTGAGAAGCTGTTTGACAAGCATGATAGATTCGTCAAACAACAACAAATAGATTTGAATTTCTCTCAGGGATTTGACCAAGTAAATCTGATCAACAAAGAAAATCCTAAGATGGTCAACACTGGTAAGTGTTGCACCCCTGAAGAAAGATTCAAGTTCAGTTCTTTGCTCCATCAATACATTGATGTCTTAACGTATTCTTATGAAGACCTGAAGTCTCTCAGACCTAATGAAATTTTCCATCACATTCCTCTCAAAGTTGATTCAATGCCCTACAAGCAGAAATCTAGACAATACAATCCAAAAATTTTAGGTACTATTATGTCTGAGATATAGAAAATGTTAAATGCTAGAATTATCTTCCCAATCCATCATTCTATATGGATTGTGAACATAGTGCCTGTAAGGAATAAAAATGGAAAAATTCATATTTGTGTAGATTTCAAGAATCTGAATCAATCATCTCTAAAAGACAATAACCCTTTGCCAATCATGGACCAAGTGCTTCAAACAGTAACAGGATTAGAGATGTTATCAATGCTAGATGGCTTCTCAAGTTATAATCAAGTTGAATTTTGTGAAGCTGACCAACACAAGACTACATTCATCACATCTTGGGGTACATTTGCATATAAAAGAATGCCTTTTGGCTTAATAACTGCTAGTGCTAGCTTTTAGAGAGCTATGTACATGGCCTTTATAGATGAGATTGGCAAATTCATAGTGGTATATCTTGATGACTTAACTATCTTTTCAAAGCGTCGATCTGATCATGTACGCCACTTAAAACAAGTGCTGGAGTGCTACCACTAGAATGGTATTTCATTAAATCCTAAGAAGTCTATTTTTGGAGTGACAGAAGGGAAACTCTTTGGACACATTATGTACAAAAAAGTCATAAAGATTGACTCAAATAGAGTCAAATCTATTCAAGAGCTGAATTTGTCTATAAGTAAAAATGTTGTTCACTCTTTCTTCAAAAAAGTGAATTTTTTACAGAGATTTATTCCTAAATTTGTTGAGAAGACAAGACACATTGTGAACATGATGAAAGGGAAGACTACCTTTAGCTGGACTAAAGAAGGCAAATTTGTTAAGGTGTGGACCTAAAAGCTTCACAAAGTGAGTAGATTGCAAAGTTGCAAGTTTACACAGTCACCGACGTCGGTCAGGAGCGACCGACGTCGATTATGAGCAAACCAGGAGATGTCAGCAACGCTCATGGATCAACCGATGTCGGTCACAAGAAAATAGGTAAGAACCGATGTCGGTTACCTGTGCGTCCAAAAAGCTATTTTTGTAGATAGAACAGAGTGTTTGCATGATAGGATTAAGTGATAGTCTTAAGTCCGCGTCTCTATTTTAAGTAAGATTGTTTAGAGCCCTTGATTAGGAGGTGCATCTATTGGTTGTAATTGCATTGCTCATGATCCCTAATTATTATATAATAGGATAGATCTTCTTAGCTTATTGATGTGTGTAATGTTGAACTATACAAAATTGTATATGTGTATCAATCCAGGTTGTTGGAGTTGATTGTAATTGAGAGAGAGAGCTCTTGAGGGAAAGAGATCTAGAGAGAGATCTGTACATCTGAGAGAGGTGTGGAAGAAAATAAGTTTCTTCAATTGTATTCCTTCTGTAAAGAGTTTAATACAAGTTTTTAGGGTGGTTTTTTGTATCTCTTATTGTTTGCTATTATCTAATTCTAGTTACTTATCTTTCTGGTTTAATTTTGCATTTAATTGCTTTTGTATTGTAATAAACATTATTGGTTGATCCCCAACAAGTGGTATTAGAGCTCAGGTTGAATAACAGGTGTTTCAGATCTAGTTAGTGTGTATTGATTACAAGGTATTCACAGGGGTTTCTGCAAGGATTTCTGTTTGAGTGGGAGAAGCAATGACAGAAGAAAGTAAACTGAGAATGGAGAAGTTTAATGGCAAGAATTATCAATATTAGAGAATACAAATAGAAGATTATTTGTATCAGAAAGATCTATACTTACCATTAGGTGGGATTGCAAAGAAGCCCACAGACATGGATGATGAAGAATGGAAAGTTCTTGATAGAAAGGCTCTGGGGTCTATAAGACTGAGTCTGGCATCTACTGTGATATCTAATTTATCACAGGCAAAGTCTACGATAGAGTTAATGACTACTTTAGCAAATTTATATGAAAAACCCTCAGCTTTAAATAAGGTATATCTTATGAAGCAGTTATTTAATTTGCAAATGCAGGAAGGTGGATCTGTATCTAATCATCTAAATGATCTCCATGGAATTGCGAATCAATTAAATTCAGTCAAAATTGTGTTTGATGATGAAATTAAAGCTCTTTTAATATTATGTTATTTTCCTAAAAGCTGGCATAGCTTGGTAATGGCAGTTAGTAATACTGCATCTGCTTCAAATATTTTCAAAGTAGAGGATGTTAGTGTAATCTTGAATGAAGAAATTTGCAAGAAAAGCACAGAGGAAACATCAGGGAACGCTTTAAGTTTTGAAAGCAGGGGAAGGCAAAAAGAGAAGGGCAAGAAAGGGAGATCAAGGTCTAAGTCAAAGGTGAGAGCTAGATCCAAATCCAGAAATGGCAGGAAGCCACAATGCTGGAATTGTGGAAAGATAGGGCACATAAGCAAAGATTGCTGGTCAAAGCCTAAAGAGAACAATCAGCATGAAGGTAAAGAAGAAGCAAAAGTTACAGGTATTGCACAAGATGCTCTTATATTCTCTTTGCATAATAATATAGAATCTTAGGTTTTAGATTTTGGTGCATCTTTTCATGCTACCCCTAATAGAGAATATTTTAGTGACTATGTCCATGGATATTTTAGAATAGTTTACTTAGGGGATGATGAGCCTTGTAAAATTTTTGGCAAAGGAAAAGTACACCTAAAAATGCAGAATGGCAACACATGGGTGTTGAGAGACGTCATGCATGTTCCCAGCTTGAAGAGGAATTTGATTTCTGCAGAAAAGTTAGGGGATGAGGGTTGTATAGTAACTCTCACAACTGAATCTTGGAAGGTGACCAAGGGTGCACTTATATTGGCCAGAGGTAAGAGAGTAGGTACTCTCTATTTATGTAATTGTGTTACTAATAATTCTCCTTCTATATTATCTACTTCAGATGTGGATGCAAAGTTGTGGCACTCTAGGCTCGGCCACATGAGTGACAAGGGAATGTCCATTCTTAAGTCAAAAGGTAAGCTTTCAGATTTGAAAAGCATAGATCTAGATTTTTGTGAGCATTGTGTTTTTGGGAAACAGAAGAAAGTGAGTTTTCTTAAGTCTGGATCAACAAAGAAGAAGCATAAGTTGCAGCTTGTTCACGCAGACATGTGGGGACCAGCGCAAGTTGCTTCTATTGGAGACTCACAGTACTTCTCTCATAGATGATGCTACAAGAAAGGTATGGGTCTATTGCATAAGAAAGAAATCTGATGTTTTTAACACTTTTAAGATTTGGAAAGCTAGGGTTGAGAATGAAACAGGCAGGAGATTGAAGTGCCTGAGATCTGACAATGGTGGTGAGTTTTGCAACTATAAGTTCAACTAGTATTGTTATATGCATGGAATCTATAGGCAAAGGACGATTCCAAGGACACCTCAGCAAAATGGAGTTGCTAAAGGATGAACAGAACAATAATGGAGTGTGTAAGGTGTATGAGATTGCATTCTGGTTTGCCCTTAGAGTTTTGGGTAGAAGCTATTGATACTGCAGTGTACCTGATTAACAGAGGACCCTGTACAGCTCTGGATGGTGGAATTCTAGAAGAGGCATGGATAGGTAAAAAGGTAGATCTCTCATTTCTCAAAGTTTTTGGTTGTGAAGCCTTTGTGCACGTTGATAAGGAAAATAAAAAGAAGCTGGATGCTAAGTCTATGAGGTGCACATTTATTGGCTATGGCTCTAATGATTTCGAATCAGGTTTTGGAATCTAGGAACTAACAAGATAATTAAGAGCCATGATGTTGTTTTCAATGAAAAAGTGATGTATAGTGATTAGCTTAAGAAGCTGAATCAATCTGGGCAGAGCAATGGAGAATTGGACGAGGTGACGGTCCAAAATGAGCTCGTGAAAAAAATTAATCACAGACAGAAAAACACAGAGACCGACATCGGCAGAATAAAAACCGATGTCAGTCAGAAAGTGACCAACGTCGGCCAGGCAAGAACCGACGTCGGTCAGAAAGAACCGACATCGGCTAGTAACAGGCCTGGAGGTGACCGAGGTTGGTCACTGTCAGAGAATTTGGGTGGATAGCGTGTTGTGAATGAGTCTCAGATGCCCATCAGGAGGTCAAAAAGGGTAAGTAAACCTCCAATTTGATATTCCCCTTCATTATTCTATTTATTGCTTACTGATGGTGGAGAACCAGAGAGTTTTGATGAAGCAATATAGGTGGAATCCAAGAATCAGTGGGAGTTAGGCATGAATGAGGAGATTGATTCCTTGAGAGAGAACCAAACATGGGATTTGGTTGAGTTGTCAGGAGGAAAGAGGACACTAAAGAACAAATGGACCTACAGATTGAAGGAAGGTGAGAATGAACAGATGAGATATAAGGCCAGGTTGGTAGTGAAAGGATTTGCACATAAACCAGGTATTGATTTTGGTGAAATTTTTTCTCCTGTTGTTAAAATGACTTCTATACGGACTGTATTGTCTTTAGTTGCTATTGAGGATTTGCATCTTGAGCAGCTTGATGTTAAGATAGCATTTTTTCATGAAAATTTGGATGAAGAAATATATATGGATCAGCTAGAAGGATTTGAGGTCAAAGGTAAGGAGAAGCTAGTGTGCAAATTGAAGAAAAGCTTGTATGGCCTCAAGCAAGCTCCTAGACAGTGGTATTTGAGATTTAACAAGTTTATGACTGAGCATGGCTACAGTAGGTGTCAATCTAACCATTGTGTGTATTTTAAGAGATTGGATAATGGTAGATATATTATTCTATTGATGTATGTAGATGATATGCTGGTTGCAAGATCACACATGCAGAATATCTCTGAGCTTAAGGTGAAATTAGCTCACACATTTGCCATGAAGGATTTGAGAGCAACAAAGAAAATCCTTGGCATGAGTATTAAGAGAGATAGGAAAAATCACAGGTTGATTTTGTCTCAAGAGGATTATGTGAACAAGGTGTTGAAACGATTCAATATGCAGGATGTAAAATCGGTAAGCACACCTTTGGCTAGACATTTTAAATTAAGGAATAGTGTCCTAATTCACATGATGACGTAGAGTACATGAGTAGAGTTCCATATTCTTCTGCAGTAGGGAGTTTAATGTATGCAATGGTTTGTACTAGACCGAATATTGCCCAAGCAGTGGGAGTTATAAGTAAGTATATGGCCAATCCAGGGAAGGAGCACTAGAAAGCAGTTCAATGGATCCTTAGATATCTGAGAGGAACCAGCAGTAGGCATTTGTGCTATGGAGGTTCAGATACTTCTCTACATGGTTATGTAGATTCAGATATGGCAGGTGATTTGGATGGCAGAAAGAGCACCACAGAATATGTTTTCACTATTGGTGGAACGACGGTTAGCTAGATTTCAAAGTTGCAGAAGGTTGTTGCCTTGTCAACTACAGAAGCAAAATATATTGTAGTCACAGAGGCTAGCAAAGAAATGATATGGATGACACGGTTCATGGAAGAGCTAGGAAAGGAGCAAGAGAGTTACAAATTATACAGTGATAGTCAGAGTGCAATTCATTTGGCTAAGAATTCAACCTTTCATTCAAGAACAAAGCACATACAGCTAAGGTACCACTTCATACGATAGGTATTGAAGGATGGTGAGTTGAAGCTGGAGAAGATCCATAAAGATACGAACCTTGCAGATATGTTAATCAAGCCAGTAATAAAGGAGAAGTTGAATCTCCATTCAACTTCTATTGGTCTTCATGATTGAGTTAAAGATGGAGAAGCTAGAAGATGTTGTTGTACAAGTACTGGTGCAGTTGTTTATCTCCAAGTGGGAGATTGTTAGGGTGTGAAGCTAAAAGCTTCACCAAGTGAGCAGATTGCAAAGTTGTAGGTTTACATAGTCACCGGCGTCGGTCAGGAGTGATCGACGTTGGTTAGGAGCAGACTAGGAGATGCCAGCGTCGGTCATGGATCGGCTGACGTCGGTCATAGGCAAATAGGTAGGAATCGATGTCGGTTACCTGTGCGTCTAGAAAGCTATTTTCGTGGATAGAATAGAGTGCTTGCATGATAGGATTAAGTGATAGTCTTAAGTCCGCGTCTTTATTTTAAGTAAGACTATTTAGAGCCCTTGATTAGGAGGTGCATCTATTGGTTGTAATTGCATTGCTCATGATCCCTAATTATTATATAATAGGATAGATTTTCTTAGCTTATTGATGTGTGTAATGTTGAACAGTACAGAATTGTATATGTGTATCAATCCAAGTTGTTGGAGTTGATTGTAATTGAGAGAGAGAGCTCTTGAGGGAAAGAGATCTAGAGAGAGATCTGTACATCTGAGAGAGGTGTGGAAGAAAATAATTTTCTTCAATTGTATTCCTTATGTAAAGAGTTTAATACAAGTTTTCAGGGTGGTTTCTTATATCTCTTATTATTTGCTATTATCTGATTCTAGTTACTTATCTTTCTAGTTTAATTTCACATTTAATTGCTTTCATATTATAATCAACATTGTTGGTTGATCCCCAACAAAATCAGCATTTCAAGATATCAAGACTGCCATTGCTCACGCCCCTACCTTGGTTTGTCTAGATTACCACAAAGATTTCATCATATACAACTATGCGTCTGAGCATACTCTTTCAGTGATTCTTGTTCAATAGGACAAGGAAGGTATGGAATCCCCCATCTCTTTCATGAGTTTCCCTCTCAAAACCCATGAAATTAAGTATTCAAATATAGAGAAGCATGCCTATGCATTGGTAAAAGTAGTCAAACATTTTTGCTTCTATATTTTGAATTCACATACTACTGCCTTAGTTCCTGACACTATAGTCAAGTCTATATTAACTCAGCAAGAGTTTGGCACAAAGAGAGGTAATTAGATTTCAAAGATCCAAGAATTTGATCTAGATATCAAGTTGATAAATCTGGTCAGAGGTAAAGGCATATGCCAATTGATGGTTGACAATAAGGTAGAAGACACACTATGTGAAGAAGTTGAATTAGAAAATATGCCAACAGTCCTTTTTGTTTCCACTACTAATGAATGGTACTCAGGTATTGCCTATTTTCTGACTTTGGTGAATGTCTTCCTCATTTGTCTTATAAAGAAATTAGGACTATCAAGTTAAAAGCTACCAATTTTGTCCTTTGGGATAATGGCCTGTACAAAAGAAGCATAGATGGAGTATTCCTTCGCTATGTAGATAAAAAACAACAAACCCAGCTTTTGAAATCTTTCCATAATCTGGCCTGTGGAGGACATTTTTTTGCTCTTGTGACTGCTCACAAAATTTTATGAGCCAGGTATTACTGGCCAACTCTTTTCTAAGATGCGAATAAGTGGGTGAGGAAATGTGAACTTTGCCAGCAATTTGTTGGAAGACCCAAGTTGACTGCCCTACCTCTCAAGCTAGTAATCATAGAGGAACCTTTCCATCAATGGGGACTTGATTTTATTGGAACTATAAACTCATCTTCAAGTGCTGGACATGATTATGTCCTTACAACAACTGATTATTTCACTAAGTGGGTAGAAGCAATCCCAACTAAGCATGCTACTTCAGAAGTTGTATGCAACTTCCTCAAAGAGAATATCATTTCCAAGTTTAGAGTTCCACTCAAAATTGTTACTGATAATGCAGCTTGTTTTACCTCTCAAGAAATTATGCAATTCTATTTTCATTATGGAATTACGCTCTCTCATTCTTCTGATTATTTTTCATAAGGGAATGGACAAGTTGAGTCCAGCAATAAGAATTTGGTAACCATTATCAAAAAGCTAGCAGATGATAATCAAAGGACATGGCATAAAGCATTGGTTGATGCTCTATGGGCAGACATGATGACACCAAAGAGGGCAATTGGTATGTCTTCTTTTCAACTTCTTTACAGTATTAATGCTGAGATACCAATCACCTTAGAGTTACCAGCCTTGAAATTAGCAAAGGCCATTGAAGATCAGACATATGAGAGTTTATTTGACAAAAGAATCATGTGCCTGACTCAGTTGGAGGAACAGAGAACCATGGTGGTGGACAAAATTGTTGCTCATCAAATTCTGGTAAAGAAACTCTTTGATCAGAAGGCCAGAAATCATGATTTCTAGATTGGGGATCAAGTCCTGTTGTGGGACAAAAGAAGAGAACCAAAAGGGATGCATGCAAAGTTTGACTCTCTTTGGAGAGGCCCATTTATAATTCATCAGCACATGGATGAAAATAGCTTTCTATTGAAATACCAAGATGGCACACTCTTTTCTCTCCCTTACAATGGGCAGCATCTGAAACACTTCAACTCTTGAAGTATCAGATCATTGTCTCTATATATATATGTATATTTATATAGTTTTAATTCTATTTTATTTTGTTTATTTTTTTTTTATGCCTTTCATTTCTGGGTAGCATGACTCCGAAGCCCAATGGTACACATGAAGACATTGGAGATTCTAGATTCTACTCCTTTTAATTCATTTTGCAATTGACAGAAGTTCCCCAACTGGAGCCAGCTGTTGTCCCCCAAAAGTAACAGTCATTTTTGGGACAACATTTGAACTATTTTGGTCCTACAGACCAAAATTTATCTTCCATTTCCAAAAATTTGTCCTAAAAATTTAGATTTCTCATTTTCCAAGCTTCTCAAAAAATCTATAAACTTTGCAAGTCAAGTTCAATGGGTTTTACATGTTGATTTCTACGGACTTTATATCTTCAGATTCTACAGGCAGATTCGTTTATACATGTTCAAAGATTTTTGCAAGCAATTTCAGTCAAAAGAATTAGTTTTCAACACTTAGTCATTCTCTGGGATTGGTTCAGAGCTTTGGTTCAATTGAAAATCTTCATCAACAAGCATTTGAGTATAGAAAGAGACTTAAACCATTGAACTGTTGAACCATTGAACCACTTTAGTTCAAATGTTCAATAGGTTCAAGGTTCAACAAGTTCAACATCTTTGGCAAGAGTTAAGTGCTTCATCAAGGTTCAAAGTTCAATCACTTCAATTGGTTCATCAATTTCAAGACACTTTTCCAAATCAAGGTGGCTTAAACCATTGAACTATTGAACCACTTTGGTTCAAAGGTTCAACGGGTTCAAGGTTTAATGGCGTAATTCAACCAAGCAGTTCAATGATTTATTTCACTTAGTGTCTTTTCATTCAACCAAATAGTTCACTCAGTCGGTTCATTCTTTCAGTTCATACTTTAGTTCAACATCTACGAGTTCAACAGCAGGTTCATTCACTCGATTCATTCGATTGAACCATTGGCTTGAACCATTTTGGTTCAAAGCCTTGGTTCAACCAATTGGTTCAACGAACAAGTTCAATTTTTGGTTCGTTGCCAAAGTTCAAAGGAGTGATTCAATGCAGAAAGAGACTTCTCGAAGGACAAGTGCCCTTGTAGAGGACACTTAATCAATAAAAGCACCCTTCAAAAGGGTCATTTTTCAAGGAAAGGTAATTGTTTCAGATTTATTTAAGGCATTTGAAAATTGGCTAAACACTTAATTCTTTCGGACTTTTGTCTGAAGGAATACCTTCGAACAAAAAGTCTGAATGAATTCTAAGTGGCTATGGGCTCAAAAGATCCGAAGACTAAAAGATTTTGCGATACAAATTTCCACGGACTTTTGTTCATGGGAATTTTTCCCAAGCAAATTGTCTGTGGGAATTTTTTGTGGGACAAATGTCTGCAAAAATTACCTGCAAGAGAAAACACCCACAAATTTGCCTGAAGGATAGTCTGCGGGGAACTCTCATGGGAGAAAGCCCAAGGATTTGTCCATAGGAACTTCCAAGGCAAAGGGCTGTCGAAGGACCCCGAAGGGTAGGTGCCCTTGCAGGGGACTCTCGGTGGCCAAAGTAAAAGGTTAATCTGACTTGACATAGGTCATTTCTCAAGGCCCGAAAGGGAAAGTCCAATCTAGAAGAATACAAATTTGAAAGCTGAAAGAGGACCAAGGGGTGACGCCCCCGAAGACATCAAATTTAGGATAGTGAACTAACCGTTGAGAGCACATTGACGGGCATGTAAACATCAATTTTAAAGCCCATGAAATAGCCGTTGATCCCTTGGATTTATAGACCTGAATGCATTCCCAAAATTCAAGATCAAAACTAGTAGAAAGTGAGGAAAGACAAAACAACAAATGAATCCAGGACTCGATTCAATTAACCAGAAAAGGAGGAACGATGAAGACAAAATCAGACCGCCAGGTGGACATTGAAATTTGCAATCTTTCAATTGCACGGCTTGTTTATCTACGTTGAGAAGATCAAATGGGTAAAATGCCCCAAAGTTCTAGCCTATCTTCCTAATAGTTCCCAATGCATCATGATGTATTACTGTTCTCAAGTCCTTCTTGAAGTGGCTATATAAGAGACTTTCTTTCATTGTAAATGAATCTTTTTTTTGATAATCTAAATGAAACTCTACCCAAATTGAGAGGCATCATTGAGACTTTGTGCTCAGTCTGTTGATCATATTTTATTACTGGAATAAGAAAGCAAGGGACTTTTTCAGACTTTGTGTTGTGATATCTTTGCTGTTGAGGAAACTATTCTTATGTATATTTCCTTGATTTATTTTCTATTCCATTGATTTAAACAAGCAGGATTAGTAAAATTAGTCAGTAAGGTGTCCTGAAGAATTAACTATGGAGATACTTTGTGCCCCCATAGCTGCCTTCAGTGTGTTTTCTTTTCATTGCTGTGTAAAGGACTTTGAAGAGACTTTGTGCTCTCATTGCCCTTCATATATTACTCTTAAGCATCTTAGGTGGAGACTTTGTGCTGTGTCTCGATTTGCTAGTTACCATACCCTCAGTTACATTTTTCTTTTATTTCCAAGAGTATTCTTGTGGTTGGCTGAATAGTTCTTCTAAAAGAAGAGGAGTGTTGTCTGTCATTCCATTGAGTTTTTCCTTTGTTTTGTACACATCATCTCTGAAGAAAGGGAAATGGATGACTTGTCCTATCCCTGAGTATTATTTTCTATTTATACATATATATAGCATATCCACAAGGAACCTCCCCTTGATGAGAGGAGAGAGAAGTCTCCTTCTGATGTGATAAACTTACACATTAGGATGACTAATTGTTAGGGTGTGGAGCTAAAAGCTTCAACTATTTGCAGACACAAGAAGAGGATGCTAAAAAACCAGAGGAATCGGCGTCGGTAGTATAACCGACGTCGGTCACAGATAGTGGAGAAGAAAACTGGCGACGACAGGTGTTCGATCGACATCGACAGCACCAGGCAAGCAGGGACCGACGTCGGTCACCTGTGTATTTCCAAAACTGCTGTTGACGAACAGTCAGTTAAGTGAAGCGAGTGTTTGCATGTAAAATGACTAATTATAGTCACGAGCTGCGTGTCTAATTATTGTAGTTAGATTTCTATTTTTGTAACCATGGGATTCTATTTAAAGACCCATGAGGCATTTATTGTAATCATCAAGAAGGCAAGTAAAAGCATTGAAGCAAGCAAGGTCAAGGATATCTACAGGTGTAAGGTCAAGGAGATCAGCTGAAGCATTCAAGGAGGGATAGTAACTCAGGTTGTAGAGTTGGTTTTGTGTTGAGCAAGAGAGAGAGGGAAGAAGGTCTTGAGGTGTGGCAAGCCTTTGAGGTGGAGGAAGAAGTGGCATCTTCCTTATTGTATTTTCTTCTAGTAATATTTAATACAAGAGTGTGTATTGTCTCTCAAATTCTTTGCTGTCTCAAGTTTCTAGCTACTTTATCATTCTGATTTAATTCTGCAGTTTATTGCTTTCATAAGTGTAATCTATTGTTGGTTGATCCCCAACAAGTGGTATCAGAGCTACGGTTTGCAGGAAGCAGGTTATTGTTTTTGATTACAGGTCATTCACAGGGTTTTTTGATTGAGTGGGAGTTTAGCAATGGCAGAAGAAAGTAAGCTACGAATGGAGAAGTTTAACGGCAAGAATTATCAACATTGGAGGATGCAGATTGAGGACTATCTATATTAGAAGGATTTGTACTTACCATTGGGTGGGGTTGCATGCAAGACCACAGATATGAAAGATGAAGAATGGAGTGTTCTTGATCAGAAGGCTCTCGGTTCCATAAGGTTGAGCCTTGCATCGTCTGTGATTTTCAGCTTATCACAGTGCAAGACAACGGAAGAGTTGATAAAGTCCTTGGCGAATTTATACGAAAAGCCCTCAGCTTCTAATAAGGTATATCTTATGAAGCAGCTTTTTACTTTGCAAATGCAAAAAGGTGGATTGGTACATACTCATCTCAGTGATTTACATGGTTTGGTAAACCAACTAGCTTCAGTCAATATTATTTTTGATGATGAGGTAAAGGCTCTCTTGATTTTATATTCCTTGCTTAAAAGTTGGGACGGTTTGGTTATGGTAGTAAGTAATTCTGCATCTGCTTCTAAAATCTTAAAAGTTGATGATGTTGTGAGTGTGATCTTGAATGAAGAAATACACAAGAGAAGCACAGGTAAATCATCAGGGAATGCTCTAAGTACAGAAAGCAGGGGAAGGCAAAGGGAGAAGATTGAGCAAGGGAAATCAAGGTCGGGAAGGAGATCTGAGGCCAAAGGTGTTACCTGCTGGTTTTGTGGAAAGAAAGGAAATACAAAGAAGGAGTGTTGGTTGAGAGATAAAGAGAATCAACATGCAGGTACTGAAGAAGCAAAGGATGCAAATATTGTGGTACAGGATGCTCTCATACTTTCTTTGGATAGTCAGGTAGGATCATGGATTTTAGATTCTGGTTCATCTTTTCATGCATCCCCAAACAGAGATTTGTTTCATGAGTATGAACAGGGAGACTTTGGAGTGCTCTATTTAGGGGATGGTACGCCTTGTCAGATAGTTGGCAAAGGGAAAGTGCAGCTGAGATTGCAGATTGACAACACATGGGTGTTGAAGGAGGTCATGCATGTTCCAATTCTGAAGTAGAGTTTAATTTTTGTAGGAAGGTTGGGAGATGAAGGATGCACAATAACCCTCACAGTGGACTCTTGGAAGGTTACCAAGGAAGCACTTATTCTAGCAAGAGGTAAAAAAGTAGGTACTCTTTATCTACCTACTTGTATTATTGATTCTACTTCTAGTGTAGATTCAAAGATGTGGTCTAATAGGCTTGGTCACGTGAATAAGAAGGGAATGGATGTTCTTGATTCAAAAGGTATGTGTTCAAATTTGGAAAGCATAGATAGGGTTTGTTGCAAAAAAAGGAAATTTGATGCTTTTGACAAGAACAAAGAAGCCTTGGTGTTTATGGAGGAGATGAAGGATAGAGATCAGTCACAGGGGCTGAATAAATCTGAGCAGGGCAACATGGACAGAGGTTTGATCCAAGAAGAGCTCGCGGATGAAAATTTCATCACTTACAGGAACACACAGACATCGATGTCGGTCACATGGGACCGACGTCGGTCAGCCAGATACCGACATCGATCATGTGCAGACTAGCAGGGTTGGTAGGTTGGGCAGGAGAACTCTGACGTTGGTCATAAGGACCAACGTCGGCAGGGGGGACGCCGGCGTAGGCCAGGAAAATGATGTCGGCAGTCAGGTTCAGTGCAGGGAACCGACATCAATCGAGAGCAGACTGGGAGATGGTCGAGATCGGTCATTGGAACGGATGATGGGTGGACAGCTAGCTATCAAGGAGTCTCAAACACCCATATGGAGGTCAAAAATGGTAAGTGAACCTCATATTCATTGTTCACCTTCTTTATATTGCTTACTGATAGTCAAGAACTAGGAAGATGGAAGTAGCAATGCAGGTAGAATCCATAAACAGTGGGAGCTTGACATGGATGAGGAGTGTGAGTCCTTGGAGAAGAACCAAACAGGTATTTGTTGGTAGAGTTGTCAGCTGGAAGGAAGCACTGGATAGAGGGATGGATTCCCATTTTAGAGAAGAGAGTGGATGGACACGTGAGACAGAAGGCTATGGTATATGGTCTTGTTTAGGCTGCAGGCAATGGAGGTTTGACCATTGTATTTTATCTTTACCAGGTTGGATAATATTAGCTACATTATCCTGTTATTGTATTGTGTTACTTGTTGCAGGGTTTCATATACAGGGAGTTTTCTGAGCTAAGGGTAGAGTTGGTTCAGAAGTATGTCATGAAGAATTTGGGAGCAGCAAAATTCTTGTGGCATAAGTAACAGGTTCAACATCACAGGTTTCAGTGGTGGTTAGTCTTCAAGAGTGACTTTGAAGAGGGATACAGAGCCTAAGGAACAAAATAGATGGTGTACAAGTACAAGTACAGTAGCAGCTATTTATCTCCAAGTGGGAGATTGTTAGGGTGTGGAGCTAAAAGCTTCAACTATTTGTAGACACAAGAAGAGGATGCTGAAGACCCAGAGGAACCGGTGTCGGCAGTATAACCGACATCGGTCACAAATAGTGGAGAAGGAAACTGGTGATGGCAGGAGGTCGGCCGATGTCGACAGCACCAGGCAAGCAGGGACCAACATCAGTCGCCTGTGTATTTCCAGAACTGTTGTTGATGAACAGTCAATTAAGTGAAGCGAGTGTTTGCATGTCAAATGACTAATTATAGTCACGAGCTGTGTTTCTAATTATTGTAGTTAGATTTCTATTTTTGTAACCATGGGATTCTATTTAAAGACCCATGAGGCATGTATTGTAATCATCAAGAAGGCAAGTAAAAGCATTGAAGCAAGCAAGGTCAAGGAGATCTACAGGTGTAAGGTCAAGGAGATCAGCTGAAGCATTCAAGGAGGGATAACAACTCAGGTTGTAGAGTTGGTTTTGTGTTGAGCAAGAGAGAGAGGGAAGAAGGTCTTGAGGTGTGGCAAGCCTTTGAGGTGGAGGAAGAAGTGGCATCTTCCTTATTGTATTTTCTTCTAGTAATATTTAATACAAGAGTGTGTATTGTCTCTCAAATTCTTTGTTGTCTCAAGTTTCTAGTTACTTTATCATTCTGATTTAATTTCGCAGTTTATTGATTTCATAAGTGTAATCTATTGTTGGTTGATCCCCAACACTAATCTTCCTACTTTGGCTGATCAGACCTATTTTGTTTACCAGTACATTGATAGAAAAAATATTCAACCAACACAATGCACATTCTTCACAATAGTGTAATCATTCTATGAATCGTTTAGAATGAGTAATTTTGGATAACTTAGTGCATGGCTCTAACTTCACAAACGTACCAGCAATATAACTAATGGTAGTCATCTCTATTTGTGTTGACATTTTTTAACATGGTCAACCCTTAGATTTGTTTGGCTATCATTGCTTACATGTGAGGTTTTTAAAACCTCATCAAACCTATAAGGCAAATGGTCACATTTTAGGAGAGTCATGTTTGTTTCCATTGGTGCTTCTCAAAATGACAAATCCTTGGATTTTGTTTACCTATCACTACTTTCAAGTGAGGTATTCTAAATGTCACTAAGGTTATGAGACATGTTCTAGTTTTAAAATTGTGAATATGGCTTGAAATGTCATTTAAAATGTTTAAATCTTGGATTTTGTTCATCATTGCTTACAGGTGAGGTTTTGTTGAGAAGGAAGGGGTTTTTAGTTTTGTTTATATGTGAATCATTTGAAATGAGTAATTTTGGCTTGGAAAAATTAATGCCTATTTACAAATGGATTACAACATAGGACCACATGCATGCAATTTTTTTTATTGGATTATCGAAAGCAGGGGTGAGAATAGTTTCTTATTGACTACAATAAGCATTGAAACTCACCCTATAATAAAGGATTTTGTAAATAAAATCCATACTACTATGGGGGAGTTTCAATGCTTCTGATAGTCTATGATGACCATCATCACTTCTATCAATAGACTAACTTCACCTATAAGCTATGATGGTAAGAGATGGTAAGTAGTCATGTTATTTTTGTTGCTCTTATTGATGTATCATCTCTCAAACCCTCCATCTCCTCCTCCTTGCCCATGAAATGTATGTGTTGATAAGGATGAAAATGCTATAAGGTCAAGGTGAATTGCCCAAGTGTCAGTGAAATGAATGTGAGGCTATGGGTCATAAACATAAGATGGAAAGAAATAAATGTTTTAAACCTCAAGCCAGGTGTTTACCTTCTGTTGGTTGCATAATTAGCCATACATTTAGTGATGAAGCAATACAAAAAAGAGGGTTAAGATTGCCATTGATGCTTGCAAGCCATAACTACTCATTATAAATGATTCACCAAAAACTACACTAAATTTAACACATCTTAATTGATATAATGACCAAACAAAATTATTAATTTTTTTTTTTTAAATTGAAGCCATATTAACTTTTCCAAAACCAAATGGCTCACAGCCTTAACAAGGTATTAAAAACCTCACCAGTAAGCAGTGATTAATCAGTTCACAAATGTAAGTAGCTAAAGTGTTATGGTTTGGATTTGATTATTTCAATTTTGTAATTATTTGTTTTAGTTGGTTAAGTATGAAAAATACTATAAGAATGTCATTTGCATGATTGAAATTGTTACAAAAATATGGTTTTCATTTAGTTATATGCATCATTTTTTGTTCATGGCCTTAATATCCAAATTTGCATTGGTGTTTTATAGCACAATTAATCCTTGCATTTTGCGGGGTCAGCCCTGACATTTACATGGGCTCTTCATTGCCAACTAAATTCTTGAGTATTGTTATACAATTGGAATAAACATGATTGAATGGTTCAAATTAGCATAATATTGATACATGGATAAACTTTGTATGAATGCAATGCATACATTTAAATCATATAATTTTTTGTATGAGTTGCAGTCATGCAAGTGATTGTTCTTACAATATTATTCATGCCAGTTATTACACATGTTAACCTTAAATGGTCAATAAATTTTTAAGCCATAATTACTCATTCAAATGATTCACAGATCGGTTATACTATATTTAACTATAGTTAGCATATAATAATAGCCTTTGTAAGGTATAAAAAACCTCACCTATAAGTAGGAATCGCCAAACAAATTCCAAAGATTAATCATGTTGAAAAACACTATTGTAAATCAATATTGATCCCTTGAAAGCTCTACTTGGTTTAGCTTGTGGAATGTTTGTGTTTGCTAAGCCAGAAACCTACAAATGAAATTGAAATAAAAGACTATAATATATTATATTATGTTATTTTTAATAATATATGTTAGTGTTCAAAGGTGTGGAATATGAATTTTTTTTGTTGGTGAGCCTTCAACATTTTTTCAATCATGTTGGACTATGTAATTTAATTTTATATTATGTGTTATTGTTTTTCGGTTTGGAATATGATTTTTTTGGGTGAGCCTTATACATGTTTTTCAAACATGCAAGGATTTGGACTGCAGAAGTGATAAACTTCAATGGAGAAACAAATAAAAGACAAAGGATGTATAGTTGAGTAGAAAATATTATAAAAAAGTGAAAAGTTGTTTTAGAAGTTAGTACATCATGTTGTAACAACTTGATAGGACTGTAACTATTGATAGCCAATGAAAGGACATATTGTAGTTGAGAAGCAATATAAAATTTATATTTCTAAACCCAATTTTTGCATTTATCCATACAAATCTTAAATCTATATATTGATATTTGAGATAATGTGTACTAATAATAGTATGCTATCTTGTGTACAAGTTAAAATATTTTTTATGAATTTTTGCAGAATACCAATGTTCACTATCTTCTATAAGTTAATAATGTTCACTATCTTGTACAAGTTAATAATAGTACGCTATCTTGTGTACCAGTGTTTTTAATGAATAAAAAATTCATCTACTTTTAATTTTAAAAATATGCTCTAGAGTTGGGCCCCATACCCTCAACTACCCTCACAACTATTGTACTCCACTCAACTATTGGGCCTTCTCCCTTATATTTAGTGTAACCTACAAGGCAAAGGACTTTGATAAGTTCTAGTTTTTTGTTTTGTAAGATGTGAAAGAATTTAATATTTAAATGGTGATGTGTGTCTATTTATAGGATTGAAAAATCATGTTATTTTACCCATCTTTTTTCTAAGGACGGTGTAACAATGCAATTAAATTGAGAGAATTTATTACAAGTCAAAAGAAAAATTATACAAAAAAAAGTAACGAAATCATTAATCAATATAAAAAATTTCAATTATATATTTAATCTAAAATAAAAAATTTAATTGAAAAATAATAGATATTGACATTTTTAAAATAAATATAATTAAAATTTGTATTACTATTTTTAATTATTATTTAATTTTTTAAATAATTATATTATGGGCGTTGATCAAAAACATGGAGTTTAAAACAAGTACATAATTTTTTATTATTGAAAAACTCACTTTCATTAATAAAACAAGATATAATATATCGCTAATCATACAAAAAAAATTGGTGGAAAAGTCACATATAAAAGCATATCTAGACCAATCTAAAATAAGGCTCAAGAAGAGAGCAAAGGCCACACACAAGTCCACCTCAAGGCCACAAAAACTAAGGTTAAACTAATTCAAGTGCACATAAACCAAAAAAAGATAAACAACAAGGAATCCACTAAGCAATAGAATAAAATATTATGGTAGTGGGGGCAATGGTGGTGGAGGATCTTGAGAGTTCCCTCCCCACCCCTCTTGAGAAAGGGGTCTTCGTCAAGTGGCATGGGATCCTAACCATCAATATGCTAGTTATTATCAGTATCATCTTGTTTATTAATTTCAAAATCATGCTTGGACAGTGAAATGGAGAGGGCCAACTATGGGAACTTGTCCAGCAGAGGAGGACCACAACCCCCACACCATTATTGTCTCTGGTAGCCCTATCATATATGTGACGTGGAGATGGACAACGAAGGTGAGGAGAGGAACTCCTCCAACTCTAAAACTATCAGCTACAAGAATGTTGAGGTCTATCCCCATGCCTATGTCCCTAGGGGGAATGGTGGTGGGGGGGATCTAGAGGCTCATGACTAATTGCATAAGGAGCATTCCCCCAATGGTCTAAGATAATTTACAAATGGTAGAGCTCAATCCAAAGTTCATCCATTTGACTCCGGATCTAGAGGGTAACATTAGATATCATAGCAACCTTTTTAGTTATAGAAAAACTTTTTTCCATACCTTCATGATTAAAAAATGATTTATTTCTAATTTTCCAAATCTAAAAAAAAAAAATCAGTACAAAAAATCTACCAGAATCTGTTATATCTTGTAAAGAGTAAGGTGGATTCCACCAAGAAATCCATCTTCCAAGTGAACATTTCAATCTTAAATGGCTTGAAGAGGGTATGAATCTATCTCTAGGTAGACTGAGCATGAGGGCAAAATGAGAAAAAAATGTTTAAGGGATTTTGGGTGGTGACATGTTGGGTAGGTGGGATTTGAGACCCCCATGTGCTTGAGTCGATTAACCATAGGCAGACCTTGGTAATTAGTACACTAAAGGAAATGAAATTTTTTAGGTTCAATGAAAGCCACCCAGAACCTTCTATCCCAAACATGGTGAAGGGATCTAAGATTCCATTGATGATTGAGGGTTTTAGTGACAATATGTTGAGGGGCTAAAATATTATACATAATATAATGGGAGTAATGATGAAATGACATAGTTTTAGGCCAAGAATAGACTATCCACTATGGTGTAATATAAGTAACACCAATTTTGTGTAAATATTATTCGAGTATATAGCTTTTTAACTTAGAAATGGACTCTGCAGCTTCATTATTAAGTTTAAACTTAGACTTTACATGATTCCATGGAAGCCAATGCCAAAGGGTTTTACAAAATAGATCCCCAATCTATGGATACCTTTTTTAAACATCCTCAAACTTTAAATCCAAGGGACCATGGCAAATAGAAAATTATGGAAATTCAACATGGGAGACCACCAAAGAAATTGAGCATTAAGAGAGAGGTTGCTAATAAGCCCTTCCCCCACCTAAATGAGGTAAGTTTTGAGCTTCTCCCAAGCCTTATAGATTCTTTGAGAAAAAAAAGTGTCCTCTTCTTAATAGAAACATGGGTGATGAAAATGTTGTGAAGACCAATCCCTTGCTAGGTCTTTTTGCCAAGAGGGTAGCATTAAGAGATGCAATGCCATATTAATATTTTCTAGACCTCATCCCTTTCTAGGCTTCTAATAATCCATTTGACACTAAGAGTGAGGCCTTAGAGTTTAATGTTAATGATCCCAAACTAACTAGCCTCTATAGGTTGACAAAAAATGGCCCAAGAGACTGTGAAACCATGATGGCCCCAAAAATTGGCCCATATAAAGTCTCTTAGGAGTTTCTCAAGCTTGGTATAAGATGCATTGGAAGGGGCCCAATAGGATGAGTATTAAACATGAGTATCAGTGAGCACCTTAAAAAAAATCTCAAACTTCTCATGAAGATTCAAGGGTTTAGTTGTAATGTCCCTTTTTCTAATAAATTTGATGTTATGGGAAAATTTACCATTCCAATATTTCTCTAGCATTATTCACATGCACTATTTCTGAGACACTATTCATAGGTACTATTCACTATCACTATTCATGGTGACATGGTAGATGAGGTAGGGGATGATGTAGTTGATGAGGTGTTTGGTAGATGAGATGGCTTGGCCCACAAGAATATATATATATATATATATATATATATATATATATATATATATATATATATATATATATATATATATATATATATATAGTGCATATGAAGATGTGTCTTTTATGACACCTACTTAAATAAGACAAGGAATAGTTTGGGCATGACCCTTTGGTGGAATAGTGTTTTGGCATGTAAAGACCCTTTGAAAGAGTCAAAAGGTGATTAGATCTTATCTGGGAATCTTTGGATCACATGGAAGAAGATGATAGGGATGCACTATTCTTGATTTTCTCACATGTGTGAAGGTAGGGTACCGAAGTTGGAGTCACATGGTGGTGAGTAATGTTGTCTCCTCCTTTTTGGCTATCTTTCACAACAAGACAACACTTCACATGAAGTTACTATGCCAGATTGGTAATGTGGCACCATTTCATCTCTCTCCTCATTATTTTCTCTTCTCTCCTCTTTTTTTATAAATGTTATATATAGAGAGCTTATCCTTTGTAAAATATATGCTCGAATTTATTAAAAAACCTCTTTATAAGGTTTGAACTGATGTTCATACTTTCTTCTCTTCTTTAGACAAAAACCCAATGAAGTAAGAAATATCTGAGGATGAAAACCCTCTCAAGTTTATTGGTTTTGGTGCTAAAATATTGCCCCTATCTAGTGAAGGTAATTCCATCCAGGAATTACAGTTATGCTTCAAATTTGTGATCATATTTTGTAAGTGAGTTTATTTAATATATGATTTATTTTATTTTAGAGTTTTAATATATTATCATAGCATTAGTTCAAAGTTGGATTATGTTATTTTAGAATGTTTTCATAAATATCCCCCTTTGATATATTTCAATGGTATCAGAGCCATTTATCTTGCTACCCTATGAGGTTTGTGTTTATAGATTTGGATGCATACCATGGAGTCCTTCCTAATGAGAGTCATCAAATCCTTCAGTCCAGAAGAAAGGGAAATTTTTTTTAGGAGACAAGAAAGGATTTAAAGACTTCATGACAACATGCAACATTTATTTCCAACCACCACATCTCACAAGAAGGAAAAGCTTGCACAAAAAGAGGAAAATCTAGAAGTGGTGATCAAAGAACTTTTTGCAAGTAAAGAAGATAAGCTAGAAGTTTCCAAGGAGATGGAAGTATATGTTTTATAGGAAAGTACTAAAGGATCCACCATCCAAGAGGAAGATCCAGTTCCACCTAAATTTGAGGAGGACAATGGAGAAGTGGATGCCAGAGAATTACAAATTCTAGAAGAGTTCTTTAGTCCATATGAAGAATAACATGGGAGTTATATTAAATTTTCAATGAATGAGAAGATCATGGAAGAAAAGTTAATAGCATTGAACTTGGAGGTCATGCATGCAAATGCACATAAGGAGATTGATATGACAATAGTGATTGAGGAGCTGGTTGAGGATGATATCCCAACCTTGGGTGAGTGTCTTCCATTATATATGGAGACAAAATAAGGTGATATCACATGGGAACAAGTTTTTTCTCAAAGTGAAGAGCATTATCATGATTCAAAAATTGGTTATGTTCTTTTAGGTGTTTTTATTAGCTCTAGAAGGTCTTCATCTTATGCTAATATGAATATTAGAGTGGTGAAGTGGAAGCAAAAGTGGATCAAATAAAAGTTGCCAGATTGGCCAGCATTAGCTAGTACACACATGAGCCTTATTATTCACTAGGAATGACATGTTTTGAGATTCAAAATTGGATGGGAATCATGCCAACTAGATTGGGATCCTGGTATTTGGGTCCATAAAGTTAACTAGATTGCTTGGGGATAAGCAATTTTTTAGAAGGGAAGATTTTTAATTTCCCATTTTCCAATAAATTTGATGTTGTGGGAAAATTGGCCATTCCAATATTTCTCCATCACTATTCACAATCACTATTCCATAGTTACTATTCACTATCATTATTCATGGTGACATAGTAGATGAGGCAGGGGGTGATGTAGTTGATGAGGTGGCTTGGCCCATAATAGGATATATATATATATATATATATATATATATACATACATATATATATATATATATATACATACATATATATATATATACATACATATATATATATATACGTACATATATATATATATATACATACATATATATATATATACATACATACATATATATATATATACATACATACATATATATATATATATATACATACATATATATATATATATATACACATACATATATATATATATATACATACATATATATATATACATACATATATATATATATATATATATATATATATACATACATACATATATATATATATACACATACATACATATATATATATACATACATACATATATATATATATATACATACATACATATATATATATATGCATACATACATACATATATATATATATATATATATATATATATATATATATATATATATATATATATATATATAATCTTGTGCATGTGAAGATGTGTTTGTCCTTTATAACTCATATGCTTAAATAAGACGAGGAATATTTTGGGTTCTACCCTTTGGTGGAATAATGTTTTGGCATGTGAAGACCCTTTGAAAGAGTCAAAAGGGGATTAAATATTTTATAAGAATCTATGGGGTCACATGGAAGAAGATGATAGGACTACACTATTCTTGATTTGCTCACATGTGTGAAGGTGGGGTGCTGAAGTTGGAGTCACATGGTGGTGACTAATGTTGTCCCCCTCCTTTTTTACTATCTTTCACAATAAGATAACACCTCACATGGAGTTACTATGCCATATTGGTAATATGGTGCCATTTCCTCTCTCTCCTTATTATTTTCTCTCCTCTCCTCTCTTCTTGTAAATTCTATATATAGATAACTTCTCCTTTGTAAAATATATGTTGAATATTATAAAAACCTCCCTTTGGTAAGGTTTTAACTTGTGTTCATACTTTATGCTCTTTTTTGGATGAAAACCCAATGAATTAAGAAATATCTGAGGATGGAGACCCTCTCGAGTTTACTAGTTTCAGTGCTAAAATATTACCTCCTAACTGTTGAAGGTAATTCATCTAGGAGTTACAATTGTGCTATAATTGTGATCACATTGTGATCAGTTATGTAAGTGTGTTGAAGATTTAATACATAAGTTTTGTTGTTCATTAATATTAGCTTCAACATTATATTTATATTCTATTTGGATTATATAGATTTAAAGTGTTTTCAACAATATTCCCTTTTGGGGATAGTACAATGGTATTAGACCTTTAGCATAAGTGTTAGGATTTCATAGTATTGTGAGTATTTTCCATAATATCTAACTTTGGGATATTTTAGTGGTATCAAAACTTTAGTATTGAGTGTTAGATTTTATATTATTATGAGTATTTTCCATAATATCCCACTTTGGGATATTTAATTAGTGATCCAGAAGGATTATTTTTCTCAACCCTTTAAACCACATAGTACCACAACTCAATGGGTGAGGTTTTAAAAGCAAAGGGAATGCTTAATAACTTAAAATAAACTTCAAGGATAATCCATTTCCATTGGTATCCCTCTAACCAAAGAGGTTTGGCAGAAAGGGATTGGTGATAACATTGAGTCTTTTTCCACTGGATAAAAGACCCAAAAGTGAGGTAGAAATTGTCTAGACAATCCATAACATGTTTAACAAAGTTTTATTCTTCCTAAAGAGTGAGAAATGAGTCATCATCAAAATTACCAATAATTAGCTAAAGGTCTAAATTAGGGAAAGAAATACCCTTCACCAAACCCCTATAAGCATAATTATCCAAGATATAATTAAAGCCATCAGTTGCCAAAACATAAAGAGATGGAGTTATAGGTCACCCTTGTCTTGGTAGATATGTGAATCTCAAATCCCTGATATTGAAACATATTGATAGTAATCCAAACACTAGCATCCTAAAAAAGCATATTAATATTTTGCACAAAGCTAGGGCCAAAACCAAGAGCCTGAAGCATAGATATAGTGAAATGTCATTCAATTTGGTCATAAGCCTTTTGAAAACCAATCTTGATGAATAACACCCCTTGGTTGGAGATCTTGGCCCATTCCATACCTTCCTAGATAGTAATGACATTGTCCAAAATGAATTAATGTTGAATAAACCTAGTTTACACACTTCTCACCATGAAAGGGAGGAGGTGTTTTATTTTGAGAGCTATAGCTTTAGCTATAACTTTATAAGATACATTATAGGAGTGATATTCCTCTAATTGGTAATATCTTAAATGCCTCTAGATTTAATAATGAATTTTATTCTACCTTGATTAATGAGAGAGCCTAAAGAGTTGGATAAAACAACTTCATAATAGACTTTATAGAGATCAGGACAAAAAATATCCCAAAGGGTTTGATAGAAATGAAAAGGAAACCTATCACCTCCTAGGTATTTTTTAGTGGCCATCTGCATAATAGCTTCCTTAAGATCACTCAAGCTGAGAGGTCTATTGTAGGAAATTATCTGAGATTTATAGAGTGTACATGGAATAACCCCAACGTATTGAGAGAGAGTAGATTCATGAGAAGGAGAGGTGGGTTGACCCAAAAACACACCATGATAGTGATGCACAATTTTTTTCAATATATTAAACAACTTGGTAAATCTTGTTGAAGCACATCTACTAGCTTTTATTATATTCACAACTTGTCTAGACTAGAGGAAAAAAATTAATTATTTGGTTACTTTGTCTCTAAATTTCAACCAATGCATGTGTGATCTAATTTATACTCCTATAATCTTGTAAGCCTTATTTGATTGGATTTTATGTCTCCACATGGTTTCTTGAGCCTAAAAATGAAGACTAAAATACGAGGCTTCTATATCTTGTGAAAACCTAACGTATTGATTGTTTGTATCATGATGTATATGCTGCCAAAATATTACATGTTGATTTCCATATATTCATATAAAAATTTATGGTGCAAGCTATGGCATCAACCCACAAATCAATCCAACTAGTATCCCTCATGGGTCTGGGAGCCAGGTTCTAAATTCAAATGATACGCCCAATAGTCCACTCATGATTGCAATGAAGATTATTGAGGTAAAACTAAAAATTATGGGGTTTGACCTAGGGGTATTCCATTCAAAATAGAAACAAATAGGGTGATGGTCAAACAAGAAAGTGTCTCAGATCAGAGCACAGGCTGATTATGCACATGAGGAAAGAAGAAAAGGTCTTATTTTGCTAACAAAACATGGTCAAGATGCTTAAGCATTTATCTTCTCCCTAGTGAAAATTAGACTAGATGAACTAGGGTGATTTTGACTAACTCCTCTGGCAGTGCAGTGATTAAGATCAAAACCCCAACTTTGTTATTTATGTAAAACCATGCCTCTCACTCCCCTAGACACCACAACATGGGGAGACATCCTTCTTTGTCTTTAGTGGACTCAACCATGTTGAGATCACCATAGAAGATCCAGTAGGCATCCAATAGGGAATATGCCAACCATCTCAAAAGGAACGTAAGTTCCACAACATCACTGGATGCATATAGGTTGACAAGGCCAATAATGTGACTACCAAAGTCAAAAAGATTCTAGACCACTTGATGGCTGGGGTAGAAACTGAAAAAATGATAAATTGAAAAAACTTAGGCATCAAAAGAGTGATGACACCACCACAATTAGGATCATAAAAGGTGTCCTAACAAAGAGCACCATGCTATATAGTGTGAGTAATAAATTGAAGGAGGAAGTCATAAATTTTGACTTCTTGCATGAAAAAAAGTCATTTTGGAGAAATTTTGACAATTTCCCTGACCATATACTTATGTGCTAGATTAGTGAGACCTCTAACATTCCATGAATAAAAATTCATTGATAACTATAAAGATTCATATCATTTCCCTCTATAAGGTCTAAGAGGGATACAAACCAATTGAAAGTTGACCCAAGAAGGGAAAAATCTCCAAACCTGAAGGGTTGCCTTGTGTTTGGCACATAGTCATCATCTATCAAAGGTGAAGGGATATGAGAACACTAAAGAATAGCCTTTCAGTTGAGAGTCACCAGACTAAGCTCAAAGTCTAAAAAAGTCACCATAAAAGGGGGCTATGAAGATGGAGCTATAGGAACAAGAGATGGAGAGGAGACAAGATGGGTAACTATTTGAGGTGAATGGAAGATAGGATGTGGTGATTTAACTTGCAAAGATTTAAGATCTTTACCAGTAGAGATAGACGAGTTCATACCCCCTATGGGATGGTAAATAGTTAAATGGGGTTTGACGTTACCATAGGCTGAATTATTTTTCTTATTAGTGACTACCATCCACCTATCATAATTCTCAATCTCAGGTTTTGAGTCACATGCACTTTTGTCTTGAAGAACAGAAGAAGTGGGGACCATTAAAGAGCATTCTCTAATCATATGGTCTAAATCCTGTCACTAAAAACAAGTGTTCAAGACATAAATATACAACACACATTGTGTGAAATTATTATTACCCACTTGAATCTAAATAGACTCCTTAAGGTCTTTGGTTAGGTCTATCTCCACATAGACCCTTACCTAAGGACATCTTACATAGAACTTTGGTTGTTAATGCTAGATAAACCATCCAAAGGCTTGATAATCTAGTCAAAAAAATTCCACAGAGGAAGAGGCAAACCCAAAAATTATATCCAAATTGGAGGCAAACCCAAAAATTATATCCAAATTGGGATTTTAATTTTGGCTTGCTCAAAGGCCTGAAAGTCTTAAGTCCAATGAAAGAAAATAACCAATGTGTTACATATAAACCAAGAGCCATGGATAACAATATCTTTGTAGTGTTCAGGGTTGGTGAAATAAAACAAGAAGAAACCCTTGGTAAGGTTTGAACCCTTTCTAGTTTCACACCATGGCCTTGCCAATGGATATAAACCCATTACTTTAATAGGCTCTTGGGAGGGACTCAACACGCAAAATAATTAACCAAGTTAAAGTTTGAAAAATAATTAAAAGCTTTCTCAAACTCTATTAAATCCAAAACACCATCAAATATTTGGGTATCTAAGTCAAAACCAATACCTTATGGTATACCTTTAGAACAAACTACTAAGCTTATTTTGACACCATTGTTTCTCAGATTCCCACCGACTATCCCTACATCAAATGATGTAGGAATGGTTATGGCAGCCATTTTTTAAAGGGAAAGCAACACCACCCAAAGAGTAGGATGCCATTCAAACTTATCAAAATAATTGTGGTATAAAAATATAATTAATCCCACATAGATCTATGGTAGGTCAGTAGTGTGATAGATGGGGAAAAAAACTCTAAAATCTGGTAGGCATCTAGCGCTTTGTTTAAATTGAATTTTTATAAACTATAAAAATATCAAAATTTCTTATATTTATATAGTTTTAAACTATATAATTCAAATCAATAGAAAGAAACAACGAGAAAATAAAATATTATGACCAAAGAATCGAAGGTGAAGAAATATATAATATTTGCCTAGTTTCATGGATCATAGTTGTATGGCATGTTTTTAACATAAACCTATGGAATTTAGTGTCATTAAATAAAATTCATTTTGAATATTAATGGCATGGTTTTGGATACAATCAACCACAAGACATCCAATTACCCATACAAAAGTATATATGTTTTGAGTTGGTCTTTTCCTCCAACTACTTTACTATGTAACCTTCATATATTATTATTTTTTGTAATATATGATATCATGAAGCGTTCCAATAGTAAAGAAAATTCATCATAGTTAACAAATAAGATAAGATATCTTATTATTGGAACACTTCACTATATTAACTTAATTTTCAAATAACTTATAATGTTTCAGATAAGATAATATTTTTTCAAATACAATCTTTTATAGTTTTTCAAATAAATTTTATATAGCGTAGACATTCAAAAATGGCCCTTAGCTATTATTTTGCATTATCTTATATATTTTTTTGGAATTTATCACAATTAATTTATGTATAGATGATTGGTTTAAATTTGGTGTTATTGAACCATTGTGATAACTTTTGAAGGCTCCCATTTCCTTTTGTGCACACCTTTATGTGACTAAGTTTTACATTAAGCCTTTTAAGTCCTTTTGTGTAGTCCCAACACATGAGCTTTAATTAGTATATTTTCATGAATTTGTGATAATTTTTGTGTCAAATTTTTATTTTTTACAAGTTGTGTCAAAAATTATTCATGACACAACTTGTGTCAAAGGTAAATGTTGGTGATACAATTTGCATTAGGTGTTGATTTAATCTACTAAAAAACACCACCTCCACCAAAAAATGTCTTAGACACAAGTTTGCATCATCACCTATATGGTTGACATAATCACACGTCAATGTTTTCATTAGGCACTATGAATCCAATAAATTTTAATTACATGTATGAAATCCACTTAAGAAGTAACACTAATTATGACATAATAATGTCAATTATTATGTTAGGTGTGGATCAAAATCCACATTTTGTTATTTTAGAGTAGTTCATCTTTGGCTTCAAAATCACTCAATGTAGCTAGCAGTTCCTTAACACATTCTAGAAGTTCTCCTTTTAGCATTTTCCTTTTTCAGGGCCCCTTTTTGAAATGTTGCCTAAGTATAAGCCTCCCTCCACTTCTTCCATGTGGAAACCTAATGCTCATCTAGCTCAAAGAGGCTCTCATTTCACTCTAGTAGAGCGCTAGCTTGACATGTGGTAGCCTTGAACTCTTCAAAGCCATTTCCTTTTGGGTCAGACCTCCAAGCAATGCTATTGGCCAGTAGATAAATAAATGGAGCTCACCAAGCCATTCACATGGTAAACATGGTTTTGATACATGGCACCCTCACACTCACTTTATAAAAGAAATCCCCAACTTCCTCAAAGAAGTGCTAGCTTGACATGTGTCATCCCCCTACTTATCTAGGAGTAGTTTTGGTTTGTCAGAACTTGGACTAGTATCATTAGCTAGATAAAATTAAAGGGGACTCACCAGTTGATGGTAACATGAAAGAGATGAGAATTTCCATGTGGCACCACTATGCTCTTCAAAGGCAAAGGTTCTTCAATTAGAGTTTGGAGTAGCACCATTAGACAAAAGTGTGGGTCCCTCCTTAGCAAAGTGTTAGCCCCTAAATTTTGATTAAGTGTTATTTCATTATTGGTACTTGACATGGAAGGATCATCACCCATTTTTTACACAAGTTCAGCATGGTACAAAAGGACCATGACATAAGGAGACTATGGCGCATAGATGATAGGCACAAAAGTATCATGGCATAGAACTTGTTGGGTGCAGAAGGATAATGGTGTATGGGACCCAACATGAGAGGACCCAGTTAGAAGAAAACAAGTCATAAGGGACCCAAGAATAAAGGACTTAAAATAGAAGTAGAAGACTAGGGGAGAACATGGGAAGTGAAGCACATAGGAAGCAGAGCATGAGGGACATAAGATCAGTTAGAAGGATAATTCAAATGGGACACTTCAACCCCATTGATCAGAGGTTTTGTACCATCCCATGAGGAATGGAACACTTGGCCACCAAAATATAGCATAGAGCGAGGATCTAGGGGTGCAAGGACCCGAGTCTACAGGAAGAAATCTTTGTAAAATCCATGACTCTAAATTTGTTTGGATTTCATGTGCCATTTATCCATGACATTTATAATTATGAAACTTAGTCAAGGCAAAACAAGTACAAATACCCTTGTTGTGATCAGTTACGAGGATGGTCCTTTGGAGAATAGATAATAGTATTTTATCTTTTAATACATTAATCAACTAAGGAGAGATTAGTTTTTGCTATATTATGTTATGAGTAATGAAATATTCTAAGTGTTAGAAGATGGATATGGTTTATTTCTATGTCATTAGTATCTTTCTTATTTTGTCACTACTGTTAGATAATAATGGTGATCCTAGTTATAGTGGTAGTTAAATCTAGGAAAATAAAGATAATAGTAGTATATTTATGGTGTTGAATAATCTTTTAAGAGTGGTATTATGAAAGATGAATAAACCTACATCATTGTGTTACAAAGCCTTTAGGAACATGTCTTTCACTACTTGCTTTGGATGAGTGCATGAGACTTAACTCTCACATGATAGGGCAAATGCATTAGCTTATTGGGGGGAAATTTCAGTGCCAAAGTTGGAACTAATTAAAATAACCCAACACAAATATTTAAAAACACTTTAAGCCTAGCTTAAATTGTATATGTTGATTTCAAAGGGACCAAGGCTAAAGGAATGTGGCATAGCAAGGACAAATCTAGAGATGTACACGTGGCATCACTTTGCTTCACCTAAGCATCATAGTCATAATAGAATGGTGTAGTTGTGTCATATCTAGGATCTGAAGATTAACTGCACTCATGAGATCGAGACCCTCATTCAGTTGTAGTTACATCATCATGGGTGTCAGTGTTGGGTTCTCAAGTGTCATTCCCATGAGAGGTCATCTCACCTATATATTCTAAGATCATCCTTTTTAGAAGGGGATGGTTATCATTTTGCTTGTATTATTTATTTTTGTATACCACCATTTATAATAGAATAGAAGTAATAGCAGTTAGCATTTTCTCATTCTTCGACCGTAATAGGTTCCCCTCACATGTGTGATTTGACATTTTGTATGTACCCTTAAGGCCTTCTATATTTGTTTTTCCATCTAAAAATGAAGAAGATGTAGTATTCTATGTTAATTTGAGTGGGAAACTATCTCTGTTTGTTATCTCTTTTCTTTTGCTTCTATAGTATTGATATTTGCTTTCATTATAGATCTTAATTCATGATTTATGCTCCTTTATGGTCTGTAGTGTTTAAGGGTTTGATCTATTTTATTAAATTATAGTCTAAGTGCTTTAAATCTCTCAGCACATTGCCTTAGTTTTATTTTTAGTTTTATTTGCATTTCTCTCTCCCCTTTTCACCACCAATTTTGAATGAAGAGTTGGCTTCTAAAATCCTAGAGATTGCTTTACAGACTGCATTCGGTCCCACACTTGTATAGCTTCCCATAGGAGATTGTTTAACCTAGAGTGAAAATTTTAGGCATATAAAATGATCAAGGAACAACCATTCCTAATTTTAGTCAGACTGTAATCCCACAAGGAGCTACCACACCTATCTAGTTGAGTTGTAATGACAACTAGACTTTTACAAAGTTTTATCTTGCAATGAGGTTATAACCACCTTAGATTTTGAGATAACACAATAAAACCTATGAACACATCCATCTTTATATTGATGTCTTCAACACCTGATGATGCACCTATGACTATCACTCTTCACCTTTGCTCATACTCAAACAACAAGAGCACTATTATGCCAATAGAATTATGACTAAAAGGTCAAAAAAATAGTCCTCAAATTGATCTACTCATTAACTCATCCATAGGGAACTCTGCCTCTCCTTCACTCCCCAATTCACACACAAAAGCATCTCTCAAATATCTCCCAAGTCTCTCACACCAAATCTACAAGAGCACTATTATAACATCAAAAATATGACGTACAGGCTATACAAACCATCATCAACATACTCTACCCTTCAAACCATCTACTGGGCACACACATCCTTCACCTTGCCTTCACTCACTATACACACTCTTTCAAATAACCTCTTGAGCATACTTGCTCATATTGCCTCTTCCAAGCTCATTAGGTCTGATAACCTATGTGTACTCCTGCACCAACTTAATCAGACAAACATGTATTATCTTCTTTGATATCTATTGATCCTCACTAACTTGTACCTTCTCTTTTAAAGGTTCTTACCTTCACTTGGCTCCACATTTTCACTCTCTAATTCAATTCATACAAGTCTATAAACCATCATCTTTAGTTCCACTATTTATAGAGCAATCATGATAATCACCATCTTGGTCGGCCATTATGCATGACTTAACCCTTAAGGCAACTATCTTAGTAAGACACATCTCAAAACAATCTTCATAGGTTGGCCATAGCATCTATGGGTCACCCTTAAGTAGCTACACCTTTTAATAAGGCCCTTGTAGCTCTTATGGGTCTCACATGAACCCATTCACGCCTTTATCACTTCATCAAATAAAAAAATAATGCAAAACCACTATAAAAAGCATGGACCCATTCCATATGATCTATAGGTCCCCCTTAAGTGCCAAAAAACAACATACAACCCTTCTACTTAAGCAGAAATAGCTCAAATAACATTTTGTACACACAGTCATTATGAATGAACATATAATCACCTTATAAACCATTGTTTATACTATATATAATTATTCAAACCTTTAAAATGCACACAAAGAATCATCATGGAGTCTAAAACATTCCCAAATAGATAATTTACCATATAACATAAAAATAACATCTACATAATCTCAATTACACTTTTCAATTTACTTGAAGAATAAGAACAAACACACAATAAACTTGAACCTGATTATATTTATCTATACACACTTCCATATCATTAAATCCATATTTCCAAATGCACCTTGGAGTCCTCTACTACTTTGATTTTTACTACATGAGAAAATTTGTTCTGAATAAAAAGTTATGGTCTAAAAACCATAGACTAGTTTTTACCTTGTTAAATTCAAATATTTAAATGTAAACAGTCATAGTTAAACTTCAACCACTTTGATCACATCTCATGTCCTTACTACTCAAATCAATTAGACACCATTGATCTTGTCCAAACTTTAATGCATAGGTATCAATGCTCAAACCTTAAACCTCTGATAGTTGACCTCATCTCATGCAATCTAGAAACTTTAACTCAACATGCATCATTGATCTCTTGTATGAATCTCAGTCTTTAACAATTCTAAACAACTATCACTTTGACTTCTTGTCTTTAATATGCACTATTTATCTCTATCTATATGATATCCCTCTCACTATTGCTCCTTAGAAGAAGCTTAATATTTATCTCTACTCAATGTTAAACATCATGCACTTGTCCTCATCTCATTACTTCCTAACATCTTAGAGCAATGCACTCCATTGATCTTGATCTAACTTTAACTAGTGCATAAATTACTAAGAATGGTAGCCTTTCTTATCTACCTAGAAGGTCAACTTTGCACCTCCATATCTTTTGCTTTGCTTAAGCGCATATCCTAAATATTGGACCATATGATCTCCTCACATAGGATAATCCAACCACGTGTCAAAATAATCCTATAACCCTCACACGTGTGATATATATTTCCATTAATATTCCATCTCAAAATCTTATATCATAGATTCAACTATGCTTAGAACATGCCTGGAAGGCCAATTTTACACATGCATATCTTTTGACGTGCTTTAGCGCATGACTTGAAATTTAGCACAACTCAACTAGGTATAAAACTAAATAAACCCATATGATCACCTTCTTCTAAAACATCCACATGTGTGATATATTCCATCATCAAACAACTTACTCAGCTCTTCTTGCCACATTATAAATTCGGCTATGGGAAAACACCGTTAAAATACTTGGGAGCCCAACTTTGCACTTACATATATTTTGACATGCTTCATCTCATGACTTTAAATTTGGTGCATAATAACTATTCACATAACTAAAAAAACCCATGTGACCATTTCCTCCTAACTCATCCACACGTGGTAATGGTGATGTCATCAAATTACCTACTTAGATTTTCTACCATTGGACCCCAAGTGTCTAGATGAAAACTATGAACAACTAGATGAATTCCACTTATGCTCACAAGAACTCAAATATTATAAAAAATATTAGGGACCTGTTTCATTTGATCAATACTCCATACTCATCCCTAAACATCTCTAACCATGCCAAAATAAAAGATCAACCAAGCAGACTTCAAACATACTAAGACAAGTACATTGTATACTTTGTCATTTTCACATAAACTATCAAATCACTTCATCCACTCACTAATACACCTTAATAAATCACCATGACATCACTAAAAACTCTCTAATAATCTCCCCATTTTTCATTGATGTCAACAACCATCATATATAGCAATATACAACTCACCTTCTCTTTCTTCAAGCACTTCCACAATAGGGACTTTTTCCCCCTTTGACACAATGACAAAGTGAGCACCAAATAATCCTAAGGGCATAAAAATAATATTAAATATGAAAGTACCATATTATAAATATGATAAAAACTCCCCCTTACCTTGATCTTACTTCTACTTTCCTTCACAACATCCTCTTGCTCCTTGCCAACACTCTCTTCAACCAAGCACTGCAACCAATGAAGAAAGAACACCCAAAACCATATAAATCTCATATAACTCACCAAGAAACATTTTATAGGGACTCTCCCTAAAAAATTTGAGAAATTACACCACTTGAGCATCTTCAGATCTCCACACACCATGAAGAACCACCACACATGCTTACTAGCCTTCTCTCTCAAGCTACCACAAGGACCACCAATAGAAATTCATGCCACTCACCAAATAAGAAAAAAACATAAAACCAACCTAAGAAAACAAGAAACATGCATAAAACCAACCTAAGAACTCACCTTGAAATACTCATGACTTTATCTTTTAGATAATTTGATCAAAAAATCACTCTTGTTCACACTAGGCCTATCTAGCCTCCTTAAAGCCCTAACTAGAACTTACAAAGCCCACAATTTTTAGTAAACATATATTTAAAGCCCTATCTAGAACTCAAAAAGCCCAAAATTTTTAGTAAACATATATGGAGCACTCTCGTATGCCCCCTCAAGCACACCAATTTGCATTATCAATCACATCATCTGTAGCATACTTATTTTCTAAACCTACTAGGCAATTAGCCCTCCATATTGACAAAAACTTAAATAATTTGAGAACCACAAACCTTCAAATCTATGTGAATCTTGATTTAACAACCCATTTGTCACATTTAACATATTAAGAAGCCTCAAACCTCAATGCATGAGGCAGACCACTTTTCTAGTAGAGCCTAAAACCCTAGAATCTCAAAAATAAATGGGTTCAACATAGCACATTCCAGTCAATGCACACTCTTGAAACTTCTTGTACACCTAGAGATAGAAATTACAAACTTTTGGACCAAGATTTGAGCTTTCACACCATTAGGAACCTTGACTTCCTATAACCCATTTGAGGACCTACATGCTTTTAAGCATAAATTGAGAAACTTGAGAGCTAACAAAAAAAATTAACTTGACTTCAACATAACCTTCAAACCATAAAAACACTTGGATCATATAAAAAAAAGTGCATAGACCTTTCTGAGCACCAAACTCTCTTCTCCACACCTTCTTTCTTAGATTCAACTCCTCATTCCTCTGATCTTAGGACCTAACTAATTACAAACATCCCCCTAGCTTCATGCTTCATCAGGAACATGACATCTTCAACAAGTCTTCAAATACTATCCAATCATAGTCAATACTCATATAGAGATACCTCATATTTATAATTATATGAACTTCTATGGCATACATAACTATTCAATAAGCCTTTAATAGGCTTAGAAGTTCTAGAACATAAGCCTAGAAGAAAGGCCTTCAATTTATAGGCTCACCTAGCATCTACCACAAACTAATATGAAAATACATATTTGAAACTCACCTTTATACTAGAGCTTCCAAACCATCATCAACAAGATAAATAATTCTCAATATAGGACCACTGAGATGCTTCACAAGCTTCTTTTTTCCAACAAAATATAAATAAAAGAATGCACAAACAAACCTTGTTTACATACCATCTCATCAAACAATATACGACAACCACCAAGCTTCCTCTAACTGACAAGTGTCTCCTTGAAACCTAGATAGAGCCAGCCCTTTAACATAGAGAGACTAAAACTCCCAAAACTTAGGAGACTCACATATTTCCATATATTTCTCTGACTTGCAATCCTATTCGAATTTTATTGAATCCTTGACTTCATTTTTTTCTTCAAATTTTTGAATAAATGTTGTCAATAGAAATTCTTGACTCTCCTTCATCTCTAATCTATTTTTCACCTTAGCAAACAATCCATCAAGACTCTTGGACTCAATAGGGTTAGTCTTCTTAGTCTTTACTGCCTCAAGTCTCCATACCATAGTTTGACTTTTCTTGTCTTCTACAACCATCTTACCTACTTGATCCTTGAGCTTATCCTAATTTTTAACATATCCTTCTAAAGAAAATATTCTTATGATCCTTATGACTAAAATAATTGAAAATGATAAACTTTGGTTTCTATACCTAAGTTTGTCCTTTCTCAAACCTTCTACGATCTCTATATCCTTTGACATGCTTTGAATACCTCTTAACACCCTTTGGATAGAATCTAGCAATCATACCTTGAAGCATTTGGTTGTCTAATAGACCTTCTTGCATTGCTCTTAACCTGATCTGACTTCTTTTGATTTTCTTCAAGTTTGCTTATCTTGACAAAAAATTACTCATGCTCATCCATCACTGAACCTGGCTTGGTTTTCAATTGAATGCTCTCATCCTCTTTAGCTCTTACACTTGAAATTGTAGTCACTAACTAACCTCTAAGAACTTGGATAGTCTCCTTATCACTCTTAGCTTCTTTATCCATGTCATCCTTTATTCTACATGCTTTCTCTATCAAACTTCCCTTAAGAGACTAACTTATGCTTCAAGAACCTTGATCATATTTCTCATCTTATGATTCTTCTTCTTATGATCCTTTAGTTCACCAAGTTCACCCATGAGATTAGATTCTAGATCAACTTATTCTTCACTTTCATAAAAAAATTATTCATCACACATGATATCCTTTTCTTTTGAACAACTTTCCTCTTTTGAACTCAAACTTGTCTTGGAATCTTCTATCTGATCCTTGAGGTCATTGATAACCTTTTCATCCTCTTTAGCATCATTTTTAAAAATAAATATTTGCTCTTCAAGTGCCTTGATCATATACTTCCACTGTTGATTATCTTTCTTCAACTATTTAGCCATATTTTTACCTACTCAGAATCTCCTTCAAGTTGTTAAGCTCATTGTAAATGACCCACTCTGATACCAATTGTTAGAGGTACAATAACTAAGAGGGGGTGAATTAGTGAGCCCAAATAATCCAAATTAAATTTTGATCTTTACAAACACTTAATTAGTTACCACAAGAATTCATGAAGCATACACATCATTCATAGCAATGAGCAAGAGAGACAATGAAAAATCAATCACATAACACATGACATAAATAGGAAACCCTCTTGGGGAATAAAACCCACTAGAAACTAAAATTGGACTATTATCCTATTATAATAAGAATCAATTTAGAACATCTATAAATGATCAAGGAAATACCATTCCTAATTTTAGTGAGACTACAATCCCATAAGGAGCTACCACACCTATCTAACTAAGATGCAACAACAACTAGACTTCTAGAAAGTTTTCAATGAGGCTATAACCACCTTAGATGTTGAGCTGCCACAATGGCACCTATGAACACATCTACCTTTGTACTTATGTATTCAACACTTGATGATGGACCTATGATTATTACTCTTAACCTTCAATCATACTCATATAGCAAGAGAAATATTTTGCTAACATAATTATGACCAATGGGTCATACAAATAGTCCTCAAACTAACCTTCTCATCCATAAGGCATTCTACCAATATTTTGCTCCCTAATTCACACACATAATCCTCTCTCAAATCTCTCCCAAGTCTCTCATACCAAATATACAAGAGCACTATTATGACATCAAAAATATAACCTACAATTCATACACACCATCATCAACCTGCTCTACCCTTCAACCCATCCATTGGGCACACATAGCCTTCACCTTGCCTTCACTCACCATACACTCTCTCAAATAACCTCTTGAGCATACTAACTCATACTACATCTTCTAGGCTCTTTAAGTCCAATGACCTATATACCCTCCTGCACTAACTTCATCAAACAAGTATATCTTATCCTCTTCTCTCTCTAATGGTCCTCACTGACCTATGCCTTCTCTTTCAAAGGTTCTTACCATCACTTGGCTCTACATTCACACTCTCTCATTCAATTCTTACAAGTCTAGAAACCATCATCTTTGGTTCCACTATTTATAGAGAAATCATGATAATCACCATCTTGGTTAGTAATTAAGCATGATTTAACCATTAAGGAAACTATCTTATTAAGACATAGCTCAAAACAATCTTCATAGGTTAGCCATAGCATCTATGGGTCACCCTTAAGCAACTACACATTTTAATAAGGCCCTTGTAGCTCTTATAGGTCTCATGTAAACCCATTCACCCCTTTAGCACTTTATCAAACAAAACAAGAACATAAAACCACTCTAAAAAACATGGACCTAATCTATATGATCTATAGGTCCCTCTTAAGTGCCAACAACCAACATAGAACCCTTCTACTTAAGCACAAATATCTCAAACAACATTCTATGCACATAGTCATTATGAATGAACATACATTAACCTTCTAAACCATTGTTCATGTTTTATACAATTTTTCAAACCTTCAAAATGCACACAGAGCATCCTCATAGAGTCTACAACACTCCCAAATAGCTAATTCACCATGAAACATCAAAGAAACATCCACATAAGCTTAATTACTCTTCTCAAGTTACTTGTAGAATAAGCATGAACACAAAAAACTTGGAACCTTAATATATTTTCCTGTACATACTTTTATATCTTCAAATCCATATTTCTAGATGTGCCTTGGAGTCATCTACCACTTTTATTTTTACTACATGATCAAATTCATCCTAAATCAAAAGTTATGGTCCATAAACCACATACTAGTTTTTCCCTTATTAAATTCAAACATTTAAATGTAAAAAGGTCACAGTTAAACTTCAACCACTTTATTTGCATCTCATGTCCTCACTACTCAGATCAATTATGTACCATTGATCTTATTTGAACTTTAATGCATATGCACCAATGCTCAAATGTTTAACATCTAATAGTTGACCTCATATCGTGAAATCTAGAAACTTTGACTCAATACACTATGTCAATCTCTTGTACAAAGCTCAGTCTTTAACAATGCTAAACAACTATCACTTTGACCTCTTGACTTTAATACTAACTATTGATCTCTATCTATATGATCTCATGCTCATCATTGATCCTTGGAAGAATCTCAATCTTTATCTATGCTCAATGTTAAACATCATGCACTTCTCCACATATCATTGCTTCCTAAAACCTTGGAGCAATGTGCTCCATTTATCTTGCTTGAACTTTAACTAGTGTAGAAATGGCTAAGTACGGGAACTTTGTTTATCTACCTAGAAGGTCAACTTTGCACCCTATATCTTTTTCTTCACTTAAGTGCATGTTATAAAAATTGGAGCATATGATATCCTCACATAGGAGAATCCAACCATGTCTTGGAACCCTCACTCATGTGAAATATATTTCCATTAAAATTCCTTCTCAAAATCTTTTGTCACAGAGCCAACTATGCTTAGAATGTGCCTAGAAGGCCAACTTTGCACATGTATATCTTTTGATGTGCTTTAGTGCATGACCTAAAATTTAGTGCCAATAAACTAGGTACAAAATTGAACAAACCCATATTATCACCTTCTCTTGAAACGTCCACATGTTTGATATATTCCATCATCAAACTATTTAATCAGATCTTCTTGCCACATTATAAATTTGGCTAAGTATGGGAAAACACTGTCAAAATGCTTGGGAGCCCAACTTTGCACTTATATATCTTTTGATGTACTTCATCACATGACTTTAAATTTGGCAACTATCCATAAAACTTAACAAACCCATGTGACCATTTCCTCCTAACTCATCCACATGTGGTGATGGTAACATCATCAAGCTACCTACTTAGATTTCTGCCACCAAACCCAAAGTGTCTAGATGAAAACTATGAACAACTAGATAAATTCCACTTATACTCACAAGTAATAAAATCTTATAAAACATCTTAGGTACCTCTTGCACATGCTCATCAATACATACTCATCCTTGAACATCTCTATCCATGCCAAAATAGAAGATCAACCAAGCATACGTCAAACATATTAGGAAAAATACATTACACACTTTGTCATTATCACATTGACTATCAAAACACTTCACCCACTCACTAGGACACCTTCATGACATCAATGACAACTCTCCCACAAAATATATGATGGATGTTCTTCATATAATCAGGCAATGGAGACCTTATCTGATGGGTAGACACTTTCAAGTAGAGAGTGGTCATGATAGTCTATTATACTTTTTTGGAAAAATGACTACCATTAGAATAAAAATAAAAATATGTGACTAAAATGTTTGGATGACTTTGAAATAGTCTATAATAAATGAAAATAGAATGTGATAGTAAATGCACTTTCTAGTAGGGATGAATCAGTTGAGGCATTGTTATGCACAATGACCATTTGGCAAGCAAAATGGTTAGAAGAAGAAAGATCTAAATGGGAGAATGATAGGGATACATAGGTCCTAATTCATATTATTCATTAGGGTTTTTGGGTTTCTAAAAAATTTGAGTGAAAATGGAACACATTATCTTATAAAGATATATCATACCAATGTAAGTATTTTACCCTCAAACATAAGATCATTCAGGAGCTTCATGCATCTCTAATAGGGGCACTTAGGATTTTTAAGTACATATCATAAAATTAATAAATATTTATTTTGTGAAGAAATCGATGGGGTATATATAAATTTGTGGCAGAATTCAGGGTTTGTCAACAAAATAAAGGATAAATAATAAAGATACCGAGCCTTTTGTAACCTTTATTCATTCCTTATCAGAGGTGGGAGGAGGTTGCCATGGATTTCACTATAATGATGTTAAGGTATAAAGATAAAAATTTAATAATAGTAGTTGTGGATAGGCTCACAAAATATGCTTAGTTTTGTTCCTTATCATAGTTATTTGTAACTAGTACAATAGTTGTTTTTCTCAATACAATTTAAAAGTTGCATATCACTCCCAAAATTATTGTAAGTGATCATGATATTATCTTCACTAATAACTTTTGCATTTATTATTTTTATGTTTGGGTACTCAATTGGATTATATCTTGTCATATCATCCTCAATTTAGTGAGAAAATAGAGGTTGTTAACAAATTTTTAGAAGGGTATCTCTTCTATTTTGCATCAGATAAATAAGAACATTGGCTCCATTAGCTACCACTTGTAGAATGGTGGTACAACATTTCCTTCCATACTTATACTTATGTCTCAATTTGTGGTAGTTTATGGATATCATCCCTCATCCATCACTTAATACTTTAAGGTGATACCCAAGGTTCAAGTTGTTGAGGAACACATTCAACATCAACATGAGGTAATAGATAGTTTAACAGAGAATTTAGCAATGGCACATAATAGAATGAAGCAACAATATAATTAATACCATAGTGAGAGACATTTTGATGTTGGTGATTGATTATTTACTCACTTGAAACCATATAATCATATGTCTTTAAATTAATAAAAAAAGGATAAAATGTTCTCCTAAGTAGTATGGACCTTATCAGATCTTGTAGAAAATTGGTAGTGTGACATACAAGTTGGAGCTACCCCAATCCAATTGCATACACCTTATATTCCATGTATCTTTCTTAAATATGGACATTGGACAAAGAGTTTCTACCAAGATTAATTTACCTAAACTGGATGAAGAAGACAAAGTCATTTTCAAACTTGATGAGACCCTTCACACATGCATAAAAAGGCTATGAATAAGGGAGATTAAGGGTTATTTGATCAGATGGAAGAGTCTAAATAGATAATATACAACATGGGAGGATGAAGCTTTCTTAAAATAGCATCAATAATTGATTCAACATTGATGGCATCATTATTTTGAAGGGGAGGGGCATGTTATGCCCTTAACTTATAGTGTGTCTAGGGATATGTGTGGATGACTAATGTCATACATACCTTTTATATTATCTTATTGTATTTATTTATGTTATTAGTATGGTTAGCCTATGGAATAAATTTTAGATGAGGAGATTCTCTTAATGGATGCATCTAGTCAACTATAACATTCCATCAAGGGCCCTAATAAGACTAGAAAAGCATTATTCTAGCCTTAAAATGTTCATCCAGATGTTTCTATGAAGATGGTTCATAAATTGGGCTAAGGAGCATGAATTTCCTCCCCCATTGACAAGATTTTATCCCTTTAATAGATATTTTTCTATGAGATAAAACTCATTGCCATGTCTCACCCATGTTGAGTGAGAGATAATCCTCCTGGGGTTGCTTATAGTAATTGTCTATGTAAGTGTGGGATTTGATGGTTCATATCTATCCCTCACAGTTCTCCTATAATGCATGATGGAAGTTCACTTGATTTTATCACTTTGGGATGAGGATATTATCTTAAGGAATGTGTTTGGTCAATTGTAACATTCTATCCTAGGGCCCTCTCAAGATTGAACAAGAATTATTTCAACCTTAAAACATTCATTCAGATGTGTCTACAATTACAATTCATCGATTGGGATAATGATCCAAAAGCTATACCCCTCAATGTTAATCTTTTAGCACTTTAAGATAGATTTAGTTTTAAGATAAAACTCATTTTCGTGTCTCACCCATGCTAAGTGAGAGAGAATAATCATGGGGTTACTGAGATGACTTGTCCATGCAAATGTGGGAAATGATAGTTCCTTTCTATCCCTCATAGTTTTCCTACAATGCATGATGGAATTTTTCTCAATTTTCACACTCAAAGACAAGAATATTCTCTTGAATGATGTGTCTGATCAATTACAACTTGCACTCCCAAAGACTAACCAAGACTAGATAAATGTTGTTCTAGCCTTAAAATACCCATCTAAATGTGTCCACGTAGATAGTTCTTCAATTGGGCTAACAAGGCATAAGATATGCCCCCACTAACCAACTTTTGGCCCTTTAAGAGAGATTTAGATAAGAGAGAAAACTTATTGTTGTGTCTCATTTGTGTCAAGTTATAAATAATCCTCTAGATTACTCTTAGAGGAATTATCCTTCCAAGTGTAGGAGCTAATGGTTCATATATAGCCCTCATGGTTCTCCATAAATTTATGACTAAAGTTTGCTCATTTTACACACTTATGGATGTGGGGATTCTCTTAAGGTATGCATTTGTCAACTATAACTTGCATTCTTGGATCTTGACTGAGATCAGACAAGGACTGTTATATCCTTAAAATACCCATATAGATGTGTCTACATAGATGGTTTTTTGATTATGTTGATATGCACCCACTAACAACTTTTAATCCATTCTGATAGATTTGCTTACAAGAGAAAACTCATTTTCATATCTCTCTCATGTTGAGTTAGAGAGAATCCTCCAAGTTGTTCTTAGAGGACTCATTTATGTAATTTAGGGGTTGATAGCTCATCTCTAATCCTCATATTTATCTTGTAATATGCGACTAAAGTTTTCTCAGTTTGCACACTCAGGGAGGAGGATATTCTCTTGAGGGATGTGTCTAGTCAATTACCACTTACACTCCTAGGGCCTAACTGGAGACTAAAAAATGGTTTTTAAAATATTAAAATGCCTATCTAGATGTGTTTATGTAGACAGTTCATCGATTGGGATGATGAGGCATAAGATATGCCCCACTAACCAACTTTTAGCCCTTTAATAGAGATATGGCTATGAGAGAAAACTTGTTTACCTATCTCACTCATGTCAAGTTAGATATAATCCTCTTAATGTTCTTAAAGGACTCATCTATGCAAGTGTAGAAGCTAACATCTCTTATTTCTATCCCTCACAATTATGCAATGCAGACCAAATTTTACTCACTGTACACACTCAGGGACAAGGAGATTATCATAAGGAATAAATTTGATTAACTTTAACTTGCACTGATAAGACTTGATTAAGACTAGAAAATGGTTGTTCTAGCCTTAAAACACCCATATAGACATGTGTATGCAGATGGTTCATTGATTGGGCTAATGATGTAGAAGATATGCCTGTACTAACCAACTTTTGGTCTATTTAGAGAGAGTTGGTTATGAGAAAAAAATAATTATCATGTCTCATTCATGTCTAGTTAGAGATACTACTCCAAAGCGTTCCCATAGGACTCATCCATACAAGTTTAGGATCTGATTTCTCATCTCTAACCCTCACATTTCTCTGCAATGCATAATTGAAGTTTGCTTAGTTTTCACACTCAAGGACGAGGAGATTCTCTTAAGGGATGCATCTGGTCAACTAAAAATTATAATCATAGTGCTTGATTAATATAAAATAAGAGTCATTATATATTTAAATATACCATCTGGATATGTCCATGTATACATTTCAATGATTGGGCTGATGAGGCACAAGATATGCACCCCACTGACCAATATTTAGACCTTTAAGAGAGATTTGGCTATGAGATAAAAATCATTGACATGTCTCGCTCATGTCAAGTTTGAGAGAGTCCTCCAAGGTATTCTTAAAGGACTCATTCATGTAAGTTTTGGATTTGATGACTCATCTCTATCCCTCGCGGTTCTCTTGCATGCATAACTGAAGTTTTCTTAGTTTGCACACTCAGGGAGAAGGGAATTCTCTTAAGGGATGCATCTAATAAACTACAACTTACACTCTCAAAGGCCCAATGAGAGAATATAAGGTCCATTATAGTATTAAAATTCCCATCTAGACATGTCCATGAATATGGTTCATTGATTGGAATGATGAGTCAGAAGATATTCCCCCCACAGACCAACTTTTGTCCATTCTAAGACATTTGGCTATGAGAGAAAACTCATTGTCATGTCTTGTTCATATCAAGTTAGAGATAATCCTCTAGGGTGTTATCAAATAAATTATATGTAAAAGTGTAATATTTTACATCTCATCTCTATCCCTCATGGTTATCTTATAATGCATGACTAAATTTCACTCGCTTTGCAAACTCAAAGATAAGGAAATTCTCTTAACATATCTATCTAGTCAACTATAATTTATATTCCAAAGGTTTTACCAAGACCATAAAAGGGTTGTTTTTCCCTTAAAATATCCATTCAAACATTCTCATGAATATGTTTCATCTATTAGGTTGATGAGTTGGAATATATTTCCCCCAATAACCAACATTTGGTCCATTCTAAGAGATTTGTCTGTAAGAGAAAACTAGTTGTCATGTCTCACTCATATCAAGATAAATAGAATCCTCTAGGGTGCTCTTATAGGAATCATCTATGATAGTTTATGATTTTATATCTCATCTCTATCCCTCATATCTCTCCTGAAATGTAGAATTTTTCTCACTTTGTATACTCAAGGATGAGGATATTCTCTTAAGGGATGCATCCAGTCAACTACAGTTTACACTCCTAGGGCCCGATCGAGACTGGACATGGATTTTTATATCTTTATAATGACCATCCAAACTTGTTTTTAAATATTTTTCATCAATTGTGCTAATGAGCCAGAAGATATGCTCCTCATTGACCAACTTTTGGTTTATTCTGAGAGATTTGGCTACGATAGAAAACTCATTACCGTGTCTCACTCGCATCAAGATAAATATAATCCTCTAGGGTGATCTAAAAATAATAATTCATGCAATATTATGAGTGTATGGCTCATCTCTATCCTTCATGGTTCTCTTACAATGCATGACCAAAGTTTACTCACTTTGCACACTTAGGGACAAGGATATTCTCTTAAGGGATGCATCTAGTCAAATGTAACTTGCACTCCTAAGGCCCAATCGATATTGAACTAGGGTCATTATATCCTTAAAACACCCATCCATATGTGTTATTATATATATTTCATTTATTGTGCTTATGAGGCATAATATATTCCCCCCATTGACCAACTTTTTTCCCTTTAAGAAAGATTTATATGCGATAAAAAAAACTCATTATCGTGTCCTGCTTGTGTCAAATTAGAGAGAATCCTTTCGGATGTTCTCAGAGGACTTGTCTATGAAAGTGTAAGAGCTAACATCTCATCTCTATCCCCCACAATTATCTACAACCACTTCTTAATTCATCCCAAGATGCTAAGGAAATCTCTACTCTCTTTTGGCCAATATTTAAAACACTTAACCCTTACTAGGTTCTCTTAGGTATGATTGTGTTCTTACCATAGGTCTATTATACCCTTCTATATCTCTCCACATTATCCACTTTGAGAAATAACTTTGTTATTTAAGTATTATCCTTGTATATTGGTCTTTTAAAGACTAATAAAATCCTTTCTCAATCTCACACACTATATTCAATCTACTCTATAGGTTTCACTATTATTAACATGTAGAACTTTTCTCCCTAAGCCTTAGTCATAAGATTACAACTAGGCTATAGACAAAAATTTGAAAACAAACATTTAATTATTTTCTTCATACCGTTTAGACCTCTTACACCAATAACCCTATCTCACTTTTTTTATAAATATGCCTTAACCTTTTCATACTTGAGCTTGTCATCTTATTTAGTTGCTTGTACTGTAATCTCAATTCTCTCTATAAGGAAAATTTAATTATTTACCTTTGTATTCTCTCTAATATCAACTATATTGGCCATCTTACCTTAGATTAATGATGTGATTATGAAACCAATTAATTTTAACCTATCATCGGGTATTTCTTATCTTGGCTTGCCTATAATATGCTAGCATGTCATATAAGGAGCCTTCTTTTATTCTTTATTTGTCATAGCAAGATAAATAAGGGTAGTTGATTATAATCTAGAACATCACTCAACCTTTACTAGGATTCCTTCTTTGAGCTCTAATTCAATACTATGTCACTATAGGCATGTCTATATCTTGTAGGTCTATGTTTACTAATTTTTTCCTTTAGCTTTATCCTCTATGATTGGTCTTATAAGACCAATAATAATCTTTATATGGATTCACCAACTCCACTATACTTATTCTCACTTCTCTTTGATATTTAATATTAGGTTTATATAGCTAAGAATACCAATATCCTCTCAACCATTTGTTCCTTAACATAGCTTTTCCTTATTTTGTCTTATTCAATGTAGAATCCACCCTTTTAGATGATTAATAAGGTATGTTTATGTTTACATGAGGCTAGAGTGATTTTTACATCATTGTATCAAACTCTTAAGTCATTTTCCCAATATTAATTCCCTTACAACTAACCACAAGGGCTTATAGGCCTTACAAGGCAATTTGAACATAAGATTTTGGCAGGAAAACTTTACAAACATGCTAGAAGTGTCAATATCAATACTTTAACTACTTGAACACCCCTTCATGATCCAAATAGGACTCTCACTATAGTGAATATATATGAATATGATTAATCACTCATATAATATGTTATTGCACATAATAATATCCCTCCCTTATAGAAAATTTTTTACTCGTACTACCTGTGCATATTTTGGAGAAACTGATGGATTTGATATGCAAATACAAATTGATATGTAATGAAATGTAAACAAAACAAGTAATAGTAAATATCACATGTAAATGTAAAATATAAATAATGATGAAGCACCTAACTTAAAGCAAAATGTGTATTTTTTTAGCCCCATATGAAGCAACAATGATCACTAACCAATAATATGTGTAAACATTAAATGACCAAAACAAAAAATTACATAGGTAAAGGAATTATATTTTTTGAATAGTATATATTTGTATATGCAAATTTCTATGTCATAATGACATAAATAATAGGACATATATCAATAAAACATGTAGATCGTAACATGTACATATACAAAATGTGATAAATAGGTATACAATGTGGGCCATATTGGCATATAACATCAATTATGCCTACAACTAGACCCCTGACACAACAACTAGCTCTCCTACTCCTCATTGCCTCCAAATAAATTATGCTTTGTTGCCATAGATGTAGAGCCAAGGGTGTTGGATGCCTCAATATGAGGAGAGACTCTCCTCTCAGCATGTGAGTCATCAAATATTTGATCCACATCCTCTAGAAATTATCATGTCTACACAACATATGAAATATAAAATTTAATTCATTAAAATTATATATTGAAAATGATAAATATTTCACAAACAAAAACTTGAAAAATGATTCTAGACTCACTGTATTCAACCTAAATAGTTATTTAGGACTGTGAGATTGTGTATGCACATGTGATGGAGAATCCTATAGATCATACATATATCTCTATATCTACATGTGCATACATTATGTAAATATGACATAGGATATCATTGCTTGAATATAAAAAACAATTTTACTATGTGTTTTGACCAGACTCCATCATTGTATTATGACATGTTATGGAGATAATGGACCCTCAGATGTAAATGCAACATCGAGCAAGCCTTGTTATTTTCCATGAGGGGTGACCATAACATCCCTCATCATCTATAAAACCAATAAATAAATAATGTGTGAATCCAATGAGCATGATAAAAAATATATGACTACAATATATATCATAAAACATAGTTTTGTGTTTAAGGGACAGTAAATATACATGAATAAATATGTAATTTGAAAGTCTTCAAACCTGGGTATAGGGTAAACCAGTGCCAATTATAACCTATACAATAGAATCAAGGCCTACTAAGCTACCCAAAATATCACTAATCATCTATACAAGCAAAAAATAAAAATTTCAATCAAATAAATTAATCAATTAAGTAAACACATACTAGAAAATAAACTTAATATTCTTTTACAAACATAAACAAACTATAATTAAAACTAAACCTATGTATCAAATACAAATGGTGAAGTAGATAACTCCTACACATCAAGATGACGTGTTTTGAGAGGAGTTATTGAAGCTACTACAACTATCATAGTGTGTGGCATGCTAGTGTCATGTGTTGTAAAAGCATATATAAGTGATATATGCTTTGGCATGCTAGTCTATTAAGCTTTTGAAGCAAATAAAAAAGGAATAAACTCAGGCATCCTAATGTCTTGAGGTACTAAAGGATTTTTAAGTGGTGTTTAATGAGAATTACTAGTATGCTACACAAATGCAAGTCTAGTCTCCATAGATGTAGTCTTTGTATATCGTAACTGAATAAGAGGTCTCATACACTTCCTCCCACATGATGTGTAATGATGTACAATAACTGTAACATGATTATAAAAAGGAGGGACACTAGCACCAATACCACTAGAACAAAAATCACTAGCACCAATACCATGAAGACCACTACCACCAACACCACTAGTACCACTATCACTAGTACTAATACCGCTACTAGATGTCTCACCACCTTTAGGTTGAGAAAAATTCCTTAATGTATGCATACCATGGTCAATCATAACTTGTGTTAGATTTTTAATTTCCATAAGGGTGTCCATCTATATGGTATGATGCAAAATTTTAGGGATAGAAGCATGTCTTATTGTTATTATATTTCTAAGAACCCAGTTAGAATAGTTTCAGTTTCATTTAGCACTAGGTCTATCAAATAAAGACTCATATCTTCTATTTTGGGAGGCTTTCATGTCAAAATAATTTGGAATTTATTGCATCACAAACTCACAATAAATTTTTCTCAAAAATTATAACGAAGCCTTATTATTGTTTCATTGAGGCTCATCAAACACCATCCACCACCTATCACGAAAATTATTTTTTATCCCCTCATGAACACACCAATCAATACTAATATGTTTTTAATTTGACAGTGATGGTTGGTTTGTTATAGGCTTTAAAAACAAAGTGCACACATATTATTTTTTTATTTTTTTCTTAACATCCTCATATGACACTTTATAAAAATAATATTGTTTTAGGACCTCTCTTCGATATGACATTGCATTAGACTGTGAAGTTACATTTTTCACTTCATTAAAAATAGCCTCTAGTGTATTGGCAAGTGAATTGCATCTACTATCAGCTAAGGAATGACATAAACAATCGGTGACTATTTGTAATTATTGAAATTTTGCATTGCATTGTTAATAAAATTGAACTTCTTTTGAAAAATCAAATTGTTTAGGGTCTTGTTCTACATTTTTTTCATGCAATGGATCCATTGTTCAATTGTGTATCTATATTTATAGAAATATATGTTTTTTAGGTAATTCAAGAGAATCTAATGTGAATCTAATTTCAAAACCATACATGCATAAATAAATATAAATACAAATGGAAAAAATAAATATAAAAATTAACATACCTGAGATAACAACCAAAATATTTAATCCCATTAGCGAGATGTAAATCCAAATCATACATGCATAATATAAAACCCTTCAATGAAATCCTACAAAAAAACTCGTAGGTTTAAACAAAATGGGGAGAGATTAAAATTAAATAAAGAGTGTATGCCCTTATATCTTTGGAAAATGTGTATGCACTTTGAAAAGGGCATATGCCCTTTATTTTTAGACATCAAGCTTGAGCCTAGGAAATTTGAAATGTAGGGCATACGCCCTTTGTAAAAAAAAAATGGGGGATGTCACCTTTTTGTCTCCCAACTTTGTGTATCAAACCAATATGAATTTGGAATCAATTGGAGTTGTCATGGAAAAGAGAGACTAAAATTTTGAAGGATAAGATAATATAGAACGATCGAAAATAATGCAGAATTTGGAATCATGTTAACTAGTTGGAGAGAACTAATAAAATGGTAGAACAATGCATATTAAGGTAATTATGGTTCGTCACTGAAGGAAAAGAGACCTAAAATTTGGGTGTTTAAAATCCATGAAATTTTGCATAATGCAAATAAGTGCTACAAGTGTGGATAATGTCATGATAAGACACTATGGGTGTCTAAGCATGTAATCAATGAAAGATAATAATTGTTGGAAGTATATGTGAATTGAGAAGGATATTTTAAGTGGATAAAACATCAATAACCATTTCAGTTACACCTCACACAACATGTAATCTATAACCCTTTATTTTGCCCAAAATAGCCATAGACCACCTTTGGTGTAGGAAAGACACTCAGGCGAGATGGGAGGCAATGTGCTCAGAAGAGAACCCATAAATATCATGTCATTAAGGATAATAAGGAAGTTTCAAACATTTTTATAATTCATGATGGATTAGTTATTTTTTTAATCTAATAGGGTTTAATGGTGCAATTACCCAAGCATTTGTAGAAACATTTTTGGATGACACAACCACTATCATAGGATTTCAAGTGGAGGTCATTAAAGAGTTCCTATAAGAGGTAACTAATCTACCTCATACATGATAACTTTGGCATAGGAATCCTAATTTTTATACAATTATGACTCTATTTTTCATATAATGAGAGTAATTGGAGTCCTCAAATAAAGGTACACTTCATTCTTCATTTCCCTAACTTTACGAAGAAGTTGCACTCTACACTATTAATTACTTAACTTGTGAGGGAAAATATACAATGTTGTATGAAGTGTATTTCAAGTTCCTTAATCATATAAAACATGGGATAAGGGTGAATTTACCCAAATTTTATTTAAACATGTTGAGAAGGATGGGTAAAGAGTGCTAGAAGGGGAAGCCAATATATTTTTCCCATCACTATCCAATTCAATAGATTGTATAGAGACATTTGATGGACCAAATATCTAACCTAGATTGGATAGTTTATTGATAATGAAATAAATACTAGAATAAAAATAATAGGAAGCATTTATTTAAGAACAAGGAATGGATGTTGAATAACATGAAGTGGATGTAGAGGAAGAAGAAGAGCATGTGGCAAAAGAGAATATAGAGAGACCTACGAGATGAATAAGAAGGAATTTAATACTAACTAATTCTTCAGAATATCAAATTAGAGTAAATAATATGACTAAATATAACCCCTCTACATCAAAAGCTACAAATAAGCAAAAGGTTCCAACTCCACTTTCTTCTAGAAGATAATATCAAAGGATTAAGTGTAGAATAACAAAATAACATGTTATAATAGCCTTGTTATTATTCAAGTTGATAATTGAGATTCATCTGAGAAAGAGGATGAACTCAACATAGAAGAAAGTTAGAATATCAATAGTTTTTATGAAGTAAACTTTGCTCCATCTAACTTTGATATTCCATCCTTTGGTGAGATGGAAAACTAGATTACTTCATCTAATGTGGTAGGAGATGAGGTAACATTAGAGGATCAAGAAGATAACTTGGTATATGAATAATTGGAAATGGTAGAAAAAGAGACCCTTGATTATCCCAAGTAAGAAAAAAATTAGAAATGTATGGAATCCTTAAGGGAAATTGAAACCCTTAAGGCACGCATTAAGGAAATTGAAAAAAATGAGAATGGGATAGATACACTAGATATGGTGGTAGAAGTAAAGAGTGGACATGTTTAGTCTCTTACAAATAAAACTTTAATATAAGAGTCTCCTATGGTTGTAAGACATAGAAAAGACTTTTAAATCCACTTCCACTTATATTGAAGAGCTCAGTCTAGAAGAAATATTCATGAAAAGGGATGTCAAGATACAAACTATTTAGATTCAATGGCACAATCAATTTAGTAAATTAAGAGATGTAAAAAAAATTCAAGAAGAAGGTCAAATATACTGAGTCACAAATTTTAAAATCGAAAGAGAAGGTAGAAGATATGAGTCAATTAATAGTTCAACTAATGAGTTTCCAACCTATTTCATGAGTGTATATTGTCTATCTTGAGGAGTAGTACTTAAAATTTTAGTTCATGAGATTCTATTACGACATGTCCAAACTAGTAATTAAGCCTCACTCCTTTGAAATATATAATATTATCACTCCTAAAGATCAAAATCAATTATGTGAATACTATACACACAACTATGTTGTTCCTCATGATCAAGAATGGAATCCAAACCTATATTTGGGTGATGTAATTATGAGATATTTTTTTCTTATATTTTCAATGATAAAATAAGATGTGAATAATTAGATAAGTATCATGATAAATATAACTAAACCCACATTAATTATCTGAGGGGAAGCTACTAGGCTAAATGTGATAGAAGTATATTGGATTGTATTGATGAACAAAAGGGAAGTAACTACAAGAACTAGGATGGAACAAATAGAGGCCTAGAATCAGTACATGATCTTGATGACATAAATAGTTCAATAAACCTATGATGCTTATTTAGTTATATATAATGAGCTTACCTTTGAACTAAAAAATAATGAGCCATTCTCAAGGTATAATTTCAAGGCAGCACTCAAAAGAGTCACAAAATATATTGATGTGGTAAGAAGGAAGAGGTTGAATTGGCTTGCCATAACATATCAACCTCATTTTTTTTGGTTTCTCATTCCTAATTGGATGGAAATAGATAAATTCAATGAATTAAGTTAAGATAGGAAATGGAAGAGGATATAAGATAATTTTGGATTTTATACAAAATAGGGGACATGTATAATAGAACCATTTGACTTATGAGTACTATGCTCCCATGTGAATAGGTTTAGGTTGCTCTAGGAGTCTCACCAAGTTAATTTGGGGGTGATATGAGTTGAAATATCATATATAAAACTACTTCTCAAAACCTATTTTTCTTATTCCTTCATCTCATTCCTAAGTATATAAAGCTACCATTTGTATCGATTTCCTATCAATTAGTACTAATGAATATGGCATGCACATATTTGTGTTGTGTGTTTAAAACCATTATTTTATTAATGAGATTACATAATTTGATTTTATTATTGTTTTTATTTTAATTCTCACTTGTTACAATAAATAACACAAACAAATCATAAGCTAAAGGGATCAATACCCAACCTAGAGCAACTAGGTGGCCAATCAAAGAGAACTTACAAAATGGCAAAGTAATGTGTAGTAAGGTAATGATGGAAATATTTTATAAACATAATTATATTTTTTCATTAAGACACTTTTAGTAATGTAATAATTCATATTCATGTACATTCCCAATGTCATGATTTTAACCCATAGCACACTTTTCCTTTTTTGTTTAATCCTATCACATCATACTTTTCCATTATAGTTTTCATCCCTTCTAATTATCATCTCCATCCCACAAAAGGGTCGTAAATGGTCTGTCACTTGAAGACAAGTGACATATCATTTGGGGGTGTTAACTCCATAAAATGTTTGTGATGAAAATAAATTGTATGGGTGTGGATAATGTCATGATAAGACACTACGAACAACCAAGCATGTAATTAAGGAAAGGTAATAATTATTGGTAGGAATTTAAGGGGAAGATTAACACATATAAAGAAGTAGTAATGTGAATAATATAAGAATAGGAAAGGATAAAACTATAAATATGATGTACATCATTATCATGTCTTGCATATTTCATATATATCAAGCACCTCATTTCTTAAAATTAAATAAAAACTATTATCTAAACACCTCACAAAGTGGGCATTAATTTCACAAGAGAAAGTACAATTATGATTTTGATGTTATCTAGAATGGCTCCAAAAAATAGTAGGTTCTCATATTTTACATAATTTTATTACTTCATTGGGCTTACACATATTTGGCCATCATAGGGGCCAACGAAGAGAAGCACCAATAAATGATGTAAAACTGATTTGTCTAGTCATACAAATAGGTATACTCTGATTAAAAATATGTTTCATAATCTACATATCTTTTCGATGAAGAAGGTGAAGGGTAAGTAGAGGGTGAATACCAAGCCTAAATTTAAGGAAAAGGGGGAAATGAACATAAAAGTGAAGCATAAATAGAAGAAAGAAAGCCTAAAAAGAGGATCAGTGAAGGAGAAAGGTATAAAAGCTCACCTAATAGAGAAATTAGTGAACAAAGAATAGAGAGTGAAGGAAAGGAAATAAAAATTCATGCATAAGAATATGATTAATAATGGAAGAATTAAGCAAGATGATTAAAAAAATGTATGATGTTTTTGGTGATTTTGATGAGGAAGAGCCACAAGAATATGCTAGCTAGAATAACCCATAATTAAATGCATGTAGATTTGTTTAAATAATAATGTGGTGGTTACAAATCCAATCTATGAATTAAAATCAAGTAATATTAATAGGAATTGACAATATAGATTAATGGAAATGTTTATTTCTATCAAATATTAATGATATATAGTGGTGAAGTGAGTAAAATAATAACATTATATTAGATATCTATATACATGCTCCACAATATTGACAATGCTTCACAGTATCAAACATCTTCAGAAGAGAGACAAATAGTCATGAAAAATAGATGAATCTTTTTGACACTTTGAATGTAAATATTATATTTAGTTTTAGTAGTGAATTGAAAGGAGAATAGATCCATCCATCCATATTCATATTGCAGCATTAGTCATAAACATCTACCATGACATCAATCATACTTCACCACATCTCATTAAGAAAGACAAAATTGTATGGCCATGAGGAAACAATGTGTCAATGAATCCTTTATATTGTATTTAGTCTTAAAAATATTTTGTATGGATATCATCCCCAATCTTAATATCGTATATTTATTTGAGTTTTATATATGTAGATGTGTATAATATATTGATTTGGAGCTCATAATAATTTAAGGTAAAACTTAAGAATCCCTGTATTGAGTAATTATAGATAAACCATTGAACCTTGTAGTCAACTTGTGGCATCAAGCATCTACAAGCATACTTCAAGGTATCATCATTATTTCACAACATCCCATAGATTATAACATATAATAATTATAACATTCCCACTAGGATCTACCTAGCAATACTTGATGTTTTTTAAATAAACACATACACTAAAAATAGATTACACCACGAGAATATGACAGAGATCAAATAAAGTATTCAAAGCATAATAATATCAACAAAGCATATTACATCATTGATCTCTAAAATCATGAGAGTACATCATAATGCCAATATAGAAAGTAATTATATTAATTCATCCACATCTAATACAAATATAACAATAAGCCTTGTCAATGTACAATAATAAATAATTACAACTGATCATGACAATTTTCAATAAAAAGTACAATATAATACGATGTACATACAAGATACATGGCTTCCTAGAGTATAGTTCCCAAACTCAAGTATATGTGATAATCTCAAAAGTCATCTTGATAAGTAGTAATCTTGTGGGAAGGAAGAGCATCATCTAAGTGCTTTTCCACACCAACTACGGACTAATGATCCCATGCAGTAATCCCATCAAGAAATGGCTCTCCCTTCACGGATAAGTAGATAGTGACCATGCAAAAATCCAAAGAGATAAGCAAGTACACATGTGTTATATAATTTCTAAACTAAACATGCAGTGTATCATAAAAAACTCGGTCTACTGCAAGATATCACATATACATGTAAATCAGACTCATCAAATGATAATGTCTCATACACACCACTTGATTGGACTACTTTAATCTAGATTGTAATACTAATAATCTAGTAAAGTCCATCTTACTCCTTACTTTTCATTGGAAATGAAGATTGGTCAAGTACAATCCAACCACAAGATTCATATAATTTACATCCTACTAGAAAACACATCATATAACATGCTAAACATAGGAGTAACTAAAACATACATTTATTCCATCAAATGTATGAATAAATCTTACACTATTTTCTATCCCATTCAAAAAATAATGACTGCAGTTTATGCCACCTAGGTAAATACATAATTTAACTATAGATTCAAATAACTCAATTTATTTCTAACTATACTACACCCTATGATAACTCATATTACCATAGTCCAGTGTTTTTAGCATATCTACTAAATACTATATCTAAGCTAATATAGTAGTCATAAAATCAAGGAAACACACACTCATATTCTACAGTTAGAACAAATAAAAGTTCATTTTCATGGAACATAGAGAAATCCAACTAGCATTTTTTATTTAGAGGTTTGAATGCATGTATTCGCTAAGTTTATTATTCATAAATCTTTTAATATAGTTTATAACCAAAAGTACACACCCCAATGTAAAAATATATGCTACAAAACACATTACACTAATTTTATTGCAAACCATAATGTTAACAAACTATAAATACATAACATGTTATAATATCATATTCCATGCGATAGGTTTCATACTACAAGATACATATAACAAGTGATCTTAAGTACACCACAAGATCTATCTCATGATACCAAAATTGATAGAGTTATCTATGGTACTATTACTTCCAAATAAGAAATTTTATTATAAAATGTGTAATATTTTCAAAGATATATGGCTCAATAATGTCTAATTATTTGTAAATCAAGCATCTATGTCACCACGTTTGGATAAATTAAACTATACTTTTTATGGAAAACCACTATGTTTTGTATCATATGGCAACATCATAAATTCAATTAAAGTCCATGCTTTCTAAAAAAGAGAATTCATATATCATATGGTGATGTTATAAAAACTACAGTCCTTAATGATAAAAATCATTCTAAAATACTTAAGTATAGCTTAATTCCAACTTAGAACCACACCTTCAATAAGATCTATGGCTCTTTTTAAAATAATCCATACCCACATAACTGATTAAATAGTGATGTAATTTAAATAATTAAATAATCATATAATTAAACATATACGTCACTACCATTTGGCATATTCAAATATTTATATTGATTTTATAAATCTATATGCCAATCATATAACCATGGTTCTAAATTAAAACTGTAACATATACATCATAAGTATCTGCTAAGTCTCGATCTAATCATAATTTAAATAATCATATGCCAAATATTAGTATGACGATGTTGTAAATACACAATATTTATTTAATCATTACCCCAACTATAAATACATTATATAGCAACTCTATTAGGAAATAGAACTCAACAACTTGGCTAGGATAGTTTTCACACAAAAACAATGATGCCTAGGAGTACATACATCTAGTGTTATATACATAGTGATTTGGTTATATACTCAGTGATTTGGTTATATACTTAGTAATTTGGTTATGTACTCAACAATTCAATGATATAAAAAGTGACTAGATTATTTCCCATAGCTAATAGATTGACCATTGATGCCCTTTAATAAGGCTATGCACAAAGTATAATAATAGCATGTCTAAAAATTGTAGTGATGCCTTTTTCAAGGCAATGTCTCAACAAAACATAAACCAGTCCCAAATAATTAGATGCCATCAGCATAATATTAGCCTAAAATACATGGTTTCCCCAAAACAATACTACTTATCGAGATGACACTTGAGATTGCCACAGATATTTGAGTTTGGGAACTTTGTTCTAAGGAAGCCATGTTTCTTATATGTACATTGTATTGTATTGAACTTACTATTGAAAATTTATCATGAAGAGTTGTAATTATTTATTATTATGCATTGACAGTGGTGACTATAGATTGTATCAATTATGGTTGAGTTAATATAATTAATTTCTATATTTGCATTATGATATACTCTCATGATGTTAGAGATTTGTGATATATGATGTAATATGTTTTAATGCTATTATTATGCTTTAAGTACTTTATTTTATCTCTATTAGATTCCCGTGGTGTAATCTATTTTGGTATATGTGTTTATTTTGTAAAAAAATGATGTAATCCTAGGTAGATCCCAGTGAGGATGGTACAGGAATAATTACAAAGAAGAGATGAGTATTTTGTTAATTTTTATGTAATATTATATTTAGTTTTGGTAGTGAATTAAACTGAGAATAGATCCATCCATCCATATTCATATCCCATCATTAGTCATAAATTACTACTATGACATATGTCTTACATCATCACATCTCAGTGAGAAAGACAAAATTGTATGGCCATGAGGAAAAGATGTGTCCATGGATCCTTTGTATTTTAATTAGTCTTATCAATATTTTGTATGGGTATCATCCCAACTCTTAACATCATATACTTCTCTAAGTTTTATACATATATATGTGCACAATCTATTAATTTGGAGCTCATAAAAATCTAAGATAAATCTTAAAAATCTCTGCATTGAGCATATAGGTAAACTAATGAACCCTATAATCAACCTATAACATCAGACATCTATAAACATACTTTGAGTTATTGTCATTACTTTATGGCATCCCACTGAATAGAACATATAAGAATATTCACAAATAAGAGATGAGTATTTTGGCACTTTGTATGTAATATTTTATCTAGTTTTAGTAGTGAATTGAAGGGAGAATAGATTCATCCGTCCATATTTATAGCCCATCATCAGCCATAAACTCTTCTATGACATTTGTCATACTTTGCCACATCTCATAGAGAAATAATTTTATGATAAAATAATGTGTCCATGGATCCTTTGTATTGTATCTATTCTTAATAATATGATGTATGGATATCATCGTAATATTAGTATAATATACTTCTTTGAGCTTGATTTACATGTAGATGTGTGTAATATATTAATTTAGAGCTCATAATAATCTAATTTAAAACTTGAAAATCACCGCATTGAGTATATAGGTAAACCATTAAACCCTTTATTCGGCCTACAACATTAGACATATACAAACAAACTTTGAGGTATCATCATTACTTCATGATATCCCATAGAATATAATAGATAAGAATAGTCATGAAGAAGAGATGAGTTTTTTTACACTTTTTGTATGTAATTTTTTTATTAAATTTTAGTAATTAATTGAAAGAAGAATAGATTCATCCATCCATACTCATACCATGATCGTGTGCTTGGACTATATCTATAAAATTGTATTTGAGATGTAACACTTGTACAGTAAATCAGCTAATCAAAATTATAAGAAACACACATATTAAACTTGGAGCTCATTAGAATCTAGCTAAATGTCTTGTACATTTCTCTTATTACTTACTAAATTAGAAGTGAAAATGTTACTTATATAGTAATTACAATAATTTATTATATTATAATTAAATGAAACATAAATTCATATATATCTTACTTTTAAAAATAAAAATAGGTTGTTGAATATGTATACTAATAATTCTACATTTCAGTGCATCCATATTCAAATTTATATGCCAACATAATTTCAAAGTTTTTAAGTAGTGATGCCATTTAAAATATTGATGGTCTTAACAAATATTATTATAGGGGTAATTTACATATCATGTGAATATCATGGATATTTCAAGGTAGTTTACAACTTGCTATTAGCTTATATCAAATGTTAAACTAATTATACTCATTGACTTTGTTAAAATCTTGTAAAAATCTTCAACAACAAAAGAAAATGAGAGTATTACTTCCGTATAAAGTTTGAATAATAAAGATGCTAATGGTCAAATGAAATGAGAAACCACCTATGCCTAATTTTAAATTTTCAGTAATTGTGAATTTATTTAGGCAGAAAAAATCATTTAATGTAACAGTTCCTTACTACCTAGCTCAATCTTTTGCACCGATCTTCCATTCTTCAATTCTCAACAACATGATGGTTTCAAGTAATAAGGTTTATAAAAGTATATATATTTTTGATAAATCTATAAAAATAAATATTGAACAATGAAATATATAGAGTTCATTTCATAAAAATATTGAACAAAAATGTAAATTGTTAAATGAAACTAAAAACAGCTAATACCTAAATCCCTAGAATTACATAAATTATGATCTATTTTTCAGTTCTATCTCTTCTACACTGTTATTTTTTTATTCATATGACTGTTGCATATACTTTCCTACTCATTCTATGACTGTAAGTTCAAAAATAAAACAACTGCATCATTTTTTCTCTTATCACACATTTAAGCTCATACAATCAGTATTTAAAACTTGTAAATGAAACAAGTGATTATTATAGTATACTAATTACAAAATATTTTTAAAACATCAAATCTTATGTGAGATTAATTTTAGTAGCTAATCAATATTATATTTTAACACTCTCCTCATTTCATTAGTGAATTTAGACTTATCAAGAGTAAGGTTCTACCCAATTATCCATCACTATTCCATGATTTCTCCATTAAAAATGAGTGCAGTAAAATGTCATTCATCATACTTGTACAATCGTTGTGAGATGGGTGTTGAATGAACAACCCATATATCAAATCCTATCGTCCTATAGTCATCTTCCCACTCATATGGTGACAAATAGATTTTTAAAAAAATTAAAAAATATATATTTAAATTAGGGAATTTAGGGTTTCACAATTTATAATGTTATGAAACATGCTTAGAAAATTCATGTTTCTTATATATACGATAATATCAATTCTCTGAAATATTTTTATAATATGAATAGATGAAACTTTTTTAATAATATTTATGAAACGATGTAATTTATAGGACTATCAGATTGTGATAAATTTATTTTGTGTAAGAATCATTTATTAAGATATAATTATTTTATATTTGTATTATATTTATTTATTTCAATATTACATATTTTTGGATTTTTTTTTTTTTTTTTTTTTTTTTTGGTATTTTATATTTTTTATTTACCAATGTGAAAATTTGTGATTATTTTGTAATTTTTTATTAGTGTTATAGTAACTTTTTTTTTTTAAATGCAATTAAACTAGATCAAATTTTTTTATTGATTGAGATTAATCCTTCTAATCATATCCTCTAATAGTCTAATACATCTTAGTTTTCACTTTCTAAGAGATATAAATTATAAATTTTGTTTTTATAACATAAATATCTTTAAACAATAGATACTAAAGTTGCATCAAACACTTCTTCAAAAATGGTCTTAATAAATTTTGAAGGGAAATGTTGATTGAATTATAGTCATAATTTTTCTCCATATTCTAGTTAAGGTTGCCCATCAAATTTAACTCTTACATGGAAGTAAGGCCTAAATTTGATGGTCAACACTGCCTCTCCTAAAAAAAATTATGATTGTTATCTATTCAACATTGTCCTTCAAATGTTAATATTATTTATAGTCAAACGAAGAAACATTGGAAACTATATATTAGTTTTTTAATATTTTGAGCATGAGACATAGAATTAGTGGAATTTTGAGCGGACCATGAATATTAACCAATATCAATGTATTATTATTTTATGTGATTAATAGATTATACATCGATGAGTTCCAATAAAAGAGTCAACTACTCTTTTTAGTTAAATGTCATTATTTTAATAGTCAACTAAAATAGATTTTTAGTTTTATTGATGATTTCCAATAATAGAGTCAACTATTCTTTATAGGTAAATGTCATTATTTTAATAGTCAACTATTTTTTGTAGGTCTATCTCATGTTTTAACAGTTATCTATATATTTTTAGATGGAACTTATAGATGTTGAGGTTGTTGATATAATTCAATCTTGAATTCCTATAATTTGATCAACAAATTTTGAATATTTGCCATTTAAACTTTAGTAGGTAAGGAGCCCACCCAATTTACCAATAAAAGGCTTGTTACACAATTTTTACAAATGTATCAAATTTATTTTTAGCTAATGATAATGAATGATAATAATACCCCATTATTTTTGCATAGATCAGTGACACAACATATGATATTATTTACTTTTACATATCACCTTGCTCACATGTTTTTCTTATTTTTATTTAATACATATTTATTCCTAACAACACATGGATCCTTAGTACATGATACTTAAATTATATTAAATAATTATTATACGTTTTTGTTTTCATCTCACATTTATTTTTAATTTTTATATCTAATAGGGTTTTATAAATTTTCTTTCATCTCACATTTATTTATTTTTTGTAGTATAGCATTGATGTATTTTACATTTGGAGAGGATGATCTTGTGGACTTGTTTATAAAAGGCACCAAAGTTACAAAGATTAGAGTATATCTAAGGAGGAGGATACTACATTACAGAGACATGGGAAGAGGATTTTTTGTTGTCAATGTTGATAATGTCTCAATATTTTCACTAAGATTGGTGATGCATCAGATGATAGTCTTTGTTTTCGTATATCAGTTTGATCACATGTTTTTTGTATTTTTATATAATATAGATTTTTTCTTAGTAACACATAGATATTTAATACATGATACTTATATTACATTGAATAATTGTTATAATTTTTTATTTTATCTCACAATTATGTTTAATTTTTATATTTGATAGTGTTTTAAAAAAAATATTTCATCTCACATTTATTTTTTGTACTATAACATCAATGTCTCTTGAATTTGGAGAAGATGATCTTATGGACTTTTTTTCAAAAGTCACCAAAGTTGTAAAGGTTAAAATGTATCCAAATAGGAGGATACTTCATTGCAGAGACTTGGGAAGAGGTTTTTTTATTATCAATGCTGACATAATATTGGATAAAAAAGTAAAATTTATTTTTTCAATTGATGAATTTGAAACTTTGAAAGATGTCAAAAACAAAGGATACTATGTTATATGTGAAGAGAGTGAATTTTCAAAGCATGCATATTCATCCATTTACCTAGTCCATACTGATTAAATTTTTAATGACTCAGATGAGTATAGTTTCATGAAAGAGGGAGATTCTAGTGATGATAGTGGAAGTCTCATCAATTATACAGGACCTAAAGATAGAACTGATTTGGTCGAAAATAATGTCTTTTTCAAACACAAATTTTCTAGTAGAGATGATGACATAGCCCATTTTTTTGTAACTCATATTCTATAATATCATAAAATTCATGAAAAGAGAGTACCTGACCCTTGATGTTTGGTGTTAATTATGATCGAAAATGTGATCTATTTATGTTTTGATATCTTAGCACAAAAAATTAATAGCTTGGCCAATAAACATTTTATTTTGTATGAAATAATAAGCACCCTTACATTAAAAAATGGGAGTGCTCAATTAGATGGTTTGTACCTTGTACATAGCATTGGAAACAATTTGAAGTTTAGTTTACTACCAAATTGATCCATTTGTGCTCAACTGTGAGAAATTATGTTGCAAATGAAACAACTAAAAATATATTTTAAGGAGACATGGTATAATTTAAAGGATTAGATTTCAATACCTTTGGTGTGTATATTGATAGATTACTTATCCCTCCTTGAAAAGGATGTTCCCTATCTAAAAGATCTCTCATTAAACGGCCTACTAGGCAATTGGTTGACATCAATGATTCTCCTCTAGATGTCAAATTCTAACAAGTCTCGGATGAGGTTGAGATGAATATGTGGGATACATTATAAAATATAAAACCTTGATTGGTATATCCAGATTCATTTTATGCCAATAATTACAATCATTCCAAAAAGGTGAGGAGAATACCTTACAATGTTCAAAAATGTCAAAAAATGAATGCCCCTCTTGTCAGTTTATCAAATTGAATTATTGATGAGGATATAAATGGTCATTTTTTTAAGATGAAGTGGTGAATGTGAAAAATATGTGTTTCATATCTAACTATCTCCAAAAAATCCCCTTGCTTCAGTCACATTTCTATGGCACAAAACTAAAGCCACGAGTGCAGAAGATAAAGAATTTGTGTTAGATGCATTAATAATAAATGTCATATTTAATGTGGGTGATGAATATATGGAAGTAAATAAAATTAAATTAAATGGAATGAAATTTTATTAAAGTTCATGGCATAAATCTCATGGGTATTGAATTAACACCTTCTATAGTCATAAATCAGACAAGATAAATGGTGATAAGTGTGTAGTAAATGGTGACACCAGGAAAGAGAAAGAGATAAATTCATATATTGAACTCTACATTTAACTCATTCTTTAGGACATGATGGAATCAAAGTTCTTCAAAGGTTGATTCCTACATTCTATACCCACAATTTAATGCAAAAGAAGTGTGATGAAGAAATCAAATTGTTGAAACTTCCACCAATGTCGTAACCAAATATCAACAGGATAATGATTAAAAAATTTCAATATATTTCAATTACAAAGAATAACTTCTTCACCAAGTGTGATGTATGTATATATCAATTAAGATTCTTGAAAAAGGCTACAAGGCCATTGAATCATACATTGCACTACTTGAATAAGTAAATGAATGCTAAGGTGAAACTATTAAAGGTCATAAATTAATATGTGATATCATCTTGGCCCAGGAAGTGGGTTTTTTGAAATTTATATTCCAAATCATGCTCTAATTATTTTGCCTTACATGTGTACCAAAAAATTTTAATATGAGTTGAAGATTTATATTTATTATTCTATTTGACCAACTTCTATTCAAGCTTCTTAGCATTGCTTCTATTCAAGATTCTTACTATTGATCATTAATGGGGTAACTATATTGTTTATTCAATATGAGTGTAAGATTAATATTTTTTTTCATGATTGTGCGAAGCTAATAATATATTTAAATTAATGTTGAATTATGTAATCAAAATAGTTTTCATTTACTAGAATTATTCTACTTAAGTTTGGCATGGGAGATGCGCTAATAGTAATGCAACACCGTAAGTTTTGAGGTTTACACTAATTTATTAATATGTGTTTTAAAAACATAATAGAAGTTGGTGATGCAATTAAACTAAAAGAAAATTATTTAAAGTTTAGGTAAGAGTCATCAGGTATCCACAGAGTCGTGGAGCTCTATTTTATTTTCAAAGTGGCATCAACAAAATGTATGTATCCATTGAAAATTTTAGTCCACTTTATCTTTGCATATGTACACCTTTTCATGTTCATAATATGCTAACATACTAGGGATCTATGGACATTTTAATTTATAGATTTCATATTAGACTGTGACTAGGTCCATTAGTCATGAAGATAGCATGTACTCTGAGACATGAAAATAAAATGTGTAAACCTTGATTTAAAAAATATCTGAGTGGCCACACATTTTCTCACATAAGACAAAATTAATCAACATATCCCAAGTGATATTAATGATATTTATGTTGGGATTATTTTTGGATGTTTAAACAAGCATTCAATCCATTGATGGATGTATATGTGGGACAAATGCTTCTAGTAAGGCCATCAAATTAAAGTGAAAATAAATGGAATGGAATGGGATATGGGGATATAATTACCTTAATTTAACGAAAAGTGAGAATGTGGCTAAAAAGATGAGGTTTTAATATTAGAAACATTCAAGGAGAGAAGAAGGTGAAGCATTGTATTGGTATTATTTGATGCCCAATAAAATAGGGATCAAATAAAATAAATTTAAATAAGAGATTGATGTGGATAGTGTCATCTTGGCATAGACAACAAACAAAAAATGGAAAATTTGAAGATCTATGAACATACCTAAAAAATGACATGAGGCTATTGAATCATACTTTGGATTAATGGAACAGAGTAATGAATTATTAAAGGTGAAACTATTGAATATTATAAATTAATTTGTCATAGCATCTTGCCCTAGGATGTAATTTTTTGAAATTTCTATTCTAAACCACACTCCAATAACTTGACCTTACATTTATACCATTATTTAATATGAATTAAAGATTGATATTTATTTCATTGAATTATTTGTCATAAATATGGAAGACTTACATTAAGACCTTAATAATGTAATGATATAATATATTAAATTTGAATAGAATATTGATATTTATTTCATAAAAAAAAACTAATTGTCAAGCTAAGAATATATTCTAATTAATATTTAATTATTGTAATTTTTTTTAATTACAGTTATTAGCATTATTCTACTTAATTTCATAGGAGATATGCTAGTAACAGTGCACCATAAGTTTTAGGATTCACACTTGTTGATGTGTGTTTTAAGAACACAAGTTACCAAAGCTAGTTATGCAAGAAGGAGAGGGGTGTGAAGTGTTGAACTCCAAGGAAATTATTTCAAGTTTAGGTTTGGGTCTAGAAACTTTGAAATGACTTTATTTGTAGTCTATAGATAAGTTGAATCTTTATCTTCACTTTATTTTTCCTTCACATCAATGGCTTCCCTAGATACATAATAAATAAATGTTGTAACTAATACATTTAAATCACATATATTAACTTTAATAATTATAAAATATCAAAAGAGAACACATGAAAACCATCATGAAACCACAGAGTCATGGAGGTCTCTTTTGTTCTCAAAGTGGCATCAACAAATGCATGGATCCATTGAAACTTTAAGTCCACTTTATCTATCTATATATCCACTTTTTCATGCTCATAATATGGCATCATAATGTTATCATGTCCTAATAAACAATTAAGCATGTACACTTTTTTAAACATATTTTAGATAGTAAAGTGAATACAATGGCGATCAAAATGGGATCATGGGGTCATAGAGCCATGAACTCTCTCAAAGAACATTATAAATTTAAATTAAAAGGTAACTTTGTGGACATGTTAATTTGTTGATTTCACATCAGTTACATTTTGACTAGGTCCATTAGTCATGAAGATATCATGTACTATGTAGCATGATAGTAAATATGAACCTTCATTTAAAACAAATTGGTGTGGTCATGAAGTGATTAATTATTTCACATATTTTGGTACATAAAGTGTGAACTTTTGAAACTTTGATTAATGTATGTAACTTAACCACTTTGATTTTACAAGAACATGTTCATTCTATGCAAGATAGGAATAATATGAGCAAGAGATGCTTATATTTTTATCTTAAGAAGAATTGGCACATGCCCATTCTACACATTGAGATAAGAATAATGACATATAAATCAAAAATATGAGCAACATAGTCCTATGTTCTTATCTAGTGTAAAATGGGCACATGCCCATTCTACAGAAGATAAGAATAATGACAAGTATATTTTACATTGGGATTTGAAAAGTGTTGTCCAATACTTGTAGAATATGACAATATATTTTGCATTGTTGCACTATTATTTATAAATATTCCATGTTGTGATGTGAATGGTTAAAATATTATATAATTTGGATAAATATTAAATAGTATTATAATAATTATTAGGTAATATTGTGACAGTTATGGTGTCACATTATGTAATCAAGACCTATTTCAACTATTGGACCATGCTCAGCTATTGACCATTTTCCCTCAATATGAATTTAAAGGTGAAAAAATAGTTAAGATATATTTAGAATATGATTCCATAGTAGACTTTAAAATCGAAAAATAGTTATATTGGAATCTAATATCATATTAATTAAAATCAATAATAAAAATATTAAAATATTATATTCCAATAGTTAAAAATTAATAAAAGTAATATGAAAATCCATATTTAATAATTATAAATCCAGAAATAACAATATTATAAGTCTAGATTCTTAAGAATATGTCTAAATATAATGATATGATAGTTTTATTGATATTGGCCCTAAATCATGGTGTATTTATATTTATACATATCTAATTGCATTGTGTTTTGGTCCATCATATTCAAACATGGAAATTTATACTCCATTCTATATGTACAATGTATTTTTACTTTTCTTGGATCTCAAAACCTTTTCAACTCATAATTTAAAAAATAGGTTTATTGTTTTCCAATGTATCTTTTGTAGATTCCAATATATTCTCAAACTTTTAATTGATTCATGTGTATATATACTATTTAAAATTCCTTCCAAATACTAGGACACCTCTTCAACATGACTCGTATTGATCTTCAAAGACTATAAACAAGAATAAACCTTCAAGAAGAGACTCAAACTATAACTCTTCTTTTTACTACTTAGAATCAAAAATGCAAGTGTAACAAGATAAAATGATTGTGTTGTATGGTTTGAGAAAGAAATATTACCCCTATATATAGACTCCAATACCCAAAACTAACCTTAAACTTTAACCCAGTGGTATCAGCCAAGCGATTATAGTCAGAAGGATGTTGGTTGACACAAAAATATATTGGTCAGAATAATACAGTACAACTAATAAGAACATGAATCATAATTATATCGGTCATGCTAATATAGTATAGGAAAAGATAAATTTGAAACAAAATGTGTCAGGTTGACTGACTAGCAAGATTGGATAGAAAGTAGATGAAGAGGTAACATAGAAAAATACTTAGAGGAGTTAAGACTAATAGTAATAAATCTATGAGAGAATAGTATGCAAACATCTCTTACAAATTACCCAAGTTGGTCTCACCCCATTCTTGATGCACCCTTTAAGACGTGCACTTAAAAATATTAATATACTGAAAAGCTCTTACAAGAAAAATTGTCAATAAAGTGACAAAAGTGAAAAATATCAATTTTATATCCTAAGGTTTGTATGAAGTGGGACTCAGCCAAACCATTATCTCAAATTATTATTCTAAAAATTAAATCTATAAACTCGAACACTATATTTTGAGAATATTCCCTCTTTAAATATTGAATGTACCATAAATTAAAATATTTTGCGAGAAATTACCCCAAAAAAAAAGAAGTCTAATAAAATAAAATAAAAAAATTCATATCTCTAAAGAAGATTTCATATCTCCAAGAAAGATGGTTAGAAACAAAATTTATATCCATCCATACTGAGAAAGTTTCATTCATCATATAATAACATTATATTTAAATATTTAAATTTTATATTGTAACATATTATTAATAGTGGCCCTAATTCCCTTTCTATTTATTGTTGCACATATCCAACTGCATTGTGTTTTAGTCTAATGTATCCAAACATGAAATTTTGTGATCCCTTATATTTATACAATGTCTTATTTGTTTTTCTTGGATCTGAAGACCCTTTAAAATATCACCTTGAAAAACTAGGTCTATTATTTTTTAATGTATCCACTATATTTGTAACAATTAATGTGTCTATATATTCTTGCAAATATTTAAATGTATTCATGTTGGCTTTCCACGTATGACCCCGTATGACCCTCTTATGCTTGGTTGTGATAGGGGTCTTCATGTCTTTGTGGTTACAACTCCTTTCAACAAGTGATTTTTTCATATTATATTGTATTTGCAATTATTAAACATTACATGTGTATGTTTCTTTTTTACCATTATATTATATTTTATTATTCCATTATATTATACTTTATTATTGTTATCTTTCTCACATAGGTTTAGTAAGCTTTTTCAATATGGATCTCAACCTTTGTTATTGCAATGTATTCATGTTGGCTTTCCACGTATGACCCCGTATGACCCTCTTATGCTTGGTTGTGTTAGGGGTCTTCATGTCTTTGTGGTTACAACTCCTTTCAACAAGTGATTTTTTCATATTATATTGTATTTACAATTATTAAAACATTACGCGTGCATGTTTCTTTTTTACCATTATATTATACTTTATTATTCCATTATATTATACTTTATTATTGTTATCTTTCTCACATAGGTTTAATAAGCTTTTTCAATATGGATCTCAACCTTTGTTATTGCAATGTATTCATGTTGGCTTTCCACGTATGACCCCGTATGACCCTCTTATGCTTAGTTGTGATAGGGGTCTTCATGTCTTTGTGGTTACAACTCCTTTCAACAAGTGATTTTTTCATATTATATTGTATTTACAATTATTAAACATTACACGTGTATGTTTCTTTTTTACCATTATATTATACTTTATTATTGTTATCATTCTCACATAGGTTTAGTAAGCTTTTTCAATATGGATCTCAACCTTTGTTAATAATGGTCTCCTTAATTACATCTTAATCTTCCTCGCTTTAAAAGTACCATTGACCACCTTTTACAGTTATAACAACCATGTTGTCAGTTTTCAAGCTAGTGCAATCTTTCTCTCCCTCATTTTGTTTCTAGAAACTTTAAAATCTTATTTGTATATATCACTCATAGTTGTTTCTATGGTGTGAAAAAAAAACTGGAGGTTAGAAAAAAGTAGTTCATATTTGGTTTACAGCAACAATAAAGTTCTTATCTATTAGGCATGAGGCACTCTCCATCAAGAATATATAATCTTCTAAGACCTAAAAAAAATGTCTAGTGTGTTGCTCTGCCTAACACTAACCAACCCCACCTACATGAAGCAATTGAGTATCGATATAATGGGAATGAAAAATAATGTATTTCTTTTTACGTAATTTCTTTTTGTAAAACTACAGTGGTCGTGGACATGTAGCGGCGTTAAAAATTTATATTGACAAGTAACACATATTTTGTAATGGCATGTAGCATACTTTCTCCATTACATGCATCAATGTCAATAGATAACATGCCATATTCTTTTCCAAAGGATAATTCCATCATCTAGCTCGATTCAGTATTTGAGTTCCCTACAGAGATTGTGAAGGGTTCTAATCTAATGAGATCAAGTCTACCAATTCTAAGTTTTCTTCCCCCTGTTCATGGTCTGGCCATTGAGATAGGTGACTCTGTAACTCGATCGATTAAATACTTACGATATTGGCTGTAAAGTCTTAAGACTTTTCGTTTGTTTTCTTAATTTCAATTTTATTTTTATTATGATTATATGCGACATAATGAAGAGATGATTCATATTGGTGAAGACATGTTTGAAAATATGCCCTATGCATATGTCGTATTCATGAAAGTAGTTACATTAATACTCTACTTACGCAAGGCTTGACTTTGCGTACACAAGACACAAGAAAAAGACCCTCACCACTGATGGAAAGCAGAAGCAGGAACACAAAACCAATGTCACATGCAGCACAACGTAACAAGTGAATCTCTGAAAACATACAACCAACTTCACAAAAGGCACTTGATTTCACAAAAACATCTATGATATCTGAAAATGAACAACGAATATTCCTTTCCTCTCCTCTCCTCTCCTCTCCTCAACCCGTGACGATCTTTATTTTGCATATATTTATATATATGTACATAACTATTACCCAAGACACTCTTATAGCAAACATATATCTTTGTTTATAATGAAGGATGACAAACCTCTCTCCGTATCTACATACATACGTAGAAGCCTCCACGGACCATGGTAATGGCGATGCCAACGCTGAAGCTGGTAATTGCAGATCCAATCCCCCCTGGTCAAGGGAAATGCTGAATTAAGTGATGCACAGCAGAGGTTGAATGCGAAACAGAAGCAGAAGCAGAAGAAGCCATGTGGAACGAAGCTCAGCCACCATCTCTCTCTTGGAACAGCTTTCTCCGTGTCAAACGAAGAAGACGATAAGCGTCTGTGTAAATTACAAAGAAAGCCTATTATTTTATTATAGGTTTAGTGGAAATTACTAGTAAATTATTATATTAATTTATTTTTTTGGTAAATAATTATATATGATATTTGTAATCAATCAATCATTATGTTAGGTAATATTTTTAAGGATTTTAGTTATGAAAGAGTGAATGAAGGATTTATAGTCATTTTATAACCAATCAATTATTATATTAATAGGATAGCCACTTTTATTGTAACATACTAATCAATCTAAAATTTATTTTTTAAATAAAAAAAATTAGAATTATAAAATATTTTGTTTATTGTTGTTAGAATTACATGGATTAAAACATGGATCTTTTATAACTTGTTTATATTCAAAACTTGAGAGATTCACAAAATATAATGTTAACTATGTATAAATGAATGAGGGATTTAGAGTCATCTTGTAACCAATCAACTATTATGTTAGTAAGATAGTCACTTCTATTACATTAAATTTCAGTGTTGAAAGTATAATTTAATTATTATATTTTATTTTAAAATTATTTTTTCATCTCATTTGATTTATAAAAAATACGAAAAGATTTTATATATCATAATTTATTTTTTTAAGTAACATACAAAAAAATAGATATAATAGATTTTAAAATGAACTTTCATTTTTTACTTTCCTACACAAATTGTATAAGATTTCATAACTTATTATACAAATACTATTAAAGAATAAGTTTATCCAGCACTCACTAACATGAATGGTGTGAGATATCTCGACTTGTTAAATCATAACTTTTTCTACTTATTACATCATAACTTTTTAAGCCAAAATTGGCCTATTTAAACAACACACATCGCTTCTTTTCTCAACACAACACAAGATCTGTGAGATCAGTCTGCACTGTTTGTGTGAAGCGTTTTGGATTAAGCTAAAATGAGGTGCCTTAAAGTAGCTATGTTGGTAATGGCTGCTGTATTGTTGGGAAGTAGTGCATTTATAATTCTTAGGACAGATAAAGGACTATTCCATGTGTGTAACATTGGAATTGACAAGCTGATGTTCTGTTGGATTATGCCTGATGTAACAGATCCTCGTGACGGTTGTCAAAACTGCTGATCTCAATTGCCTGTGTTCAAAACAATCTCTGTTGCCCAAAAGTGTGGATCCCAAGCTTGTTAGGGCTTTGCCTCAGAAATGCCAACTAAACAACATCCCTGCTGCATGCAAAGGTATGATAAGATAATTTTATTATGATCAGGAGTTTAATATGTTCTACTTTCTTTGTTTAAATGGGGGTTATGTGTTTGTTTATGGGATTGAAAAATTGTGATATTTTATGTATTATAATTTTTTAAATAAAATTTATACAGTGGATGTAATAATAGAATTAAATTGACGTAATTTATTATAAATAAAATAAAAATTTATACATAATGTAATGGTGTGTTGATCAATATAAATCCTTTCACTGAATTAAATTATATTAAAAAATTAAGATAAATATTTTGAAATTGATAAAACTCATATATCTATAATTTTTAAAATTAAGATATTTATAATATATTTTTTTAATCAAAACTTTTGAAATAAATATGTGCTTATTTTTATATGGATAAATGATATGTCTCTTACTCATCAAAATATGTTTCTTACTCTTCAAAATAAATTTTTACACATGAAAATAAATGATGAATGTTGATTAAAAACGTCTAATTAAATATAGAACTTGATTTTCTGTAAAACTTTAAATTAAATTTTTATAGACTACAAAAATATTAAATCTCTTATATTTATATTAGTTTTAAATTATATAATTTTAATGAAAAATATAAATTAATGGGAAAATCAAAAATTACAATCAAAAAAGTGAAGGTGAAGAAATATGTAATATTGAAAAACGCAAGATTAATAAGAAAATCAAATATCAAAACCTAAAAAGTGAAGGTGAACGAATATATAATATTTGTCTAGTTGTATTGCAATTTTTTAACATAAATATATAAAATTAGGACATTGTCATTGAATCAAATTCAATTTAAAATTAGGTCATTGTCATTAAATCAATTTGATTTTAATATTAAGTGCATGGTTGTGAATAGAATGGACCACAAAGCATCAATTAATTATATACAAATTTTTTATTTAAAAAAAACTGTAATTAAAAAATAAGATGAGTTATTTTATTTTTTTAAGCTTTTTTTTTCATAAATTTTTTTAATATTTTTTTTACATTGATGTTAGGGAAATATAAGTCTTTGACCCAAAAATATAATAATCAATAGAATAAAATGGCCTAGTTTAACGATTTTATTGTCAAGGCATTTAGCCTACTTAATACCAGTTTATTGAGAGTAATATTTTTTAAACTTCAGCTTTAAATCAAAATTTAATCAGAGTACCCAGAATTACCTATATCATCCTTCTTAATTCTGCAAAGAGTACTAACAGTCTTAGGTGGAGAGCTAGGAATAAGACGACCTTTTTTCTTACTTCTAATCACCTTCCATTCTTCAACATTACCTAATTTATTTGAAGCTAAATTTAACACACCCCTTCCATCCATGGGTATGCCACTTGAAACTTCACTCTTATTTACATTTTTACCACCATAAATAACTAACCTAGCATTCTTACAAGATCTTACCAAAGATCCTACCTTATCCAAACTCTTTTCCAAAATAATCTCTGAAACTGCTCCTGATGAACGATCTAAAACTCTATCTGCAAAAATAGCAAGATGCTCCTCTTTAGCCTCCTTTCCCCAAGAAGTTTCAAATATATGCTTTGATTTATAACAAAAAGTAGAAAGATGACCCAACTAAAAGTGATTCATGCATCTAAAGGGGATTCCTTCAAAATCAATAGTTTGAAACCATCACCTATCTTGCACTTTTAGCTCAATCCTATCGAGAAGAACCTTGGAGATATTTAAAAACACCAAAATTCTAGTAAATGTGGTTCAGAAAAATTTCAATGATGAAGCATTAATTTCCAATAACTCACCTAGCACAGAGCCAATAATAGAAAAACCATTTTTAGACCAAAATTGAAGTGGTAGATATGGTAGCCTCACCCAGATGGGATGCAAAGAAATATTTTCTAATAAAGGATTAAAATCAGGAGTCCAATGTTTCATGAGCAGAAGATTTTCACAGCTCCATTTTTTAGTCTGAATAATATTTTTATGGTCATCCAAAAAATTAAAAGTTACAATAAAAAAACCTTTGGCACAAGGGTAAATTTTCATAGTGCCTTCTAGCAATGGGCATTAGGATTTTGAAAGACACTAGTGAAGATAGGAAAGAGATGGCTAAAATCTATCAAAACAACAAACCAGACCCCTCTCCACAAACCAATCTTCACCTTCCAAAATATCCTCCAAAGCTGGATTTTCAAAATTGACAATAATAGATTTATTTATTGAAACCCTAACCTGATCCACATATTCATCAAAAAGCCTAGCTAATTGGCTTGCCAATTTATCAAAGTAAGACATCTACCTTATATCCCCTCAACTACCCTTCCATTCTCCCAAATCTATGATCACCTTACCAAACTTAGACAAGTCATGTGCCCTCTGAATAACTTATAATACCGCTAACTTCCCCTTCTACACCTATCATGCCACAACACCAGCATTCAACTCAAGATCTTTCACTAAAAATGACTCAACCTTGTTTACCACCACCACCAAGGATAAATGCAATCTCAAAGCCCTAATTAAAACCATGATTGTAGAAGATAACACATCACTGAGGATGATTTTTTTAATGTGTTATTGCAATATTACAAAAATAGATTTATTTAATTATTACAAATTTAATTGTAAAAAGATGAGTGGAAGTATCATACTCAATGGAAACTACATTGATTATATAGAGAAGTGATTGATAATTTAATTTAGAAATATTCTCAATTAAAAATTTAAAATCATAGAAAACTAGAGTCATATAAAGGAAACAACTAACAAAATAACATTGTGTAATAGGATTAACCATAAGCAGCAATGGAGAATGTGGCAAGTCATCTGGTTTGTCTCCCAAACCCTCCCTACTCCCTCTCCCCCCATTTTGAGTAGGTTGGTTTGTTGTATCAGGTATGGGCTCCCAACCATCATTATGTTTTTCTATATCATTATTATTATCAATACATCATGTCTGGGAGGAGATATGGCAAGTGTTAACCAAAGAAACTTCCCTTGTGAAACTGTTGACCACACATACCACTAGCAGTAGGCAGGTTCACCGATGGTGTAGAAAAATGATGCCAAAGGGAGTTGTTATGGTGTTTGTTGTAGAAGTGAGTTCTCCCATATTGTCTGAATCAACAGTCCTATGGACGCAACTAGTGATAAGGAGAGTTGAAAGGGACCCGACTAACAACACATATGGCACTCCCCTAGTGATCTAAAATATTATGGAGATTTTCCACCTCCATACACACCTTCTCCATTTTAACCTATATTTGAAGCATGACATTAGATAAAACATTAACCTTAATAAAAGTAGGGAAATAGTCTTCAAGAGTGGCCTAAGAAAAAATAGTGTCAGTCCTATTTTTTATGATTGAAAGAGAATCTAAGTTCAAAAAATATGTCAAATATGTGTGATTTTTTAGAGAATCAAGACCAAGTCCCCACAAAACATCATCTTATAGGTAAAATTTTCTAAACAGAATGGCTTGAGAAGGTTGTTAATCTAAATCCAATCTAACTATGCATTTTTTTAGAGACAAAACACATGCTTAAGTGTTTATGGGTGGTCACAAATTGACAAGATAGGATGGGCCAATATCATGTGAATTAATTGAGTTGATCCAAAACTCAGAAGTTCTGGTTGACGAAGATTGCAATAGAATAGAAACAACACAATAACAATGAATTCTCTAAGAAGAGACGTCATATTACTTACATATCGCAATACAAATATAGGCTTATCTCTGGGAAGAGATGTCTGCCTTCCCCTTTCAGGTTACAATGCATTTATACATATTTTTGAAGACAACCTCAGGAGATTGCGTGGCTCAAGGAATTAACATGTGACAATTTAATGTCCCAGCATTAAAACAATACAATGCTCACATTAAAATAATACAACGCTCGAGGACATATGTCCTAGCTTTAAAATTATACAACGCTCGAGGACATAATCGCTCGAGGACAATACAAAATGAAAATAATACAAAATTTGAGGAATTAACTGTCACCGAATGGTCACCTCGAATTGTTTCCTAGATCATTCCTCCCTCCTTGAAAATTAATGGTCCCCATTACATCAATATTCCTTGTCAGGTGGGGTAGCTGTGTCTTGATTTGATTCTCTGTGAGCCACTCACTGTGGTGGCTAAGCTGGCCTCTTCTGACTACTCGATACAGTGAAATAGAGCGTCCTCTTATTGTCTTCATCCAAGTATCCACAATCTAATCCTCTTCTACTCGAGCAAAACTCTGTGGATCAAGCTCATCAATGTCTAGTTGTTCTGCCACAACTGAAGTGTCCAATAGAGGTGGGTGATATGGTTTGAGGAGATCCACATTGAATATTGGATGCAGACCAAGGTAGGCTGGTAGGTTCAACTCAAAAGCATTTTTTGCAACTTTTATGGTGATGATGTATGGACCATATTACAGAGGCTAAATATTTTTGTGTAGGCCTGCAAGCCGCTCCTTCTAAAGCCATAACCAAACCTTATCACCCACAGCAAAATGGTGTGCAATCCTATGTTTATCATGGCGTAGCTTATACTTCTCATTCATCTTCTCCAGGATGTCATGAACTTGTTGCTGGATATGCTGCATGTGTTCATTAAACTTGGTCACTTTTGTTGCCTCAGAGCTTCCATGGTGGAGAATGGAACAGCTATATCAATTGGTGCCATGGGTTGGAACCCAAAACATACTTGGAATGGACTATGTTTGGTTGAGCTATGCAGTGCTTGATTATATTCGTGTTGGATGAATGGAATTCCCTCATCCCATGTGCATGGATGTTTGGATTGATACATCTAAATCATGTGAATAATCAAGCAGTTTACCACCTCAGTCTGACCATCAGTCTGTGGATGGAAGGCTGTGGACTTCATCAGCTTAGTATCCATCATCTTCCATAGAGTGGACTAGAAGATGCTCAAGAACCTGCTATCTTGATCTGAGACAATGGACTTGGGGAGACCAAAATGGAGTCATACATGACTAAAATATAGTTGAGCAGTTTCCTCAGTAGACATATTTTTCTTACAAGCAAGCATAATAGCCATTTTTGAAAAATGATCAACTACCACAAAAATACAGTCCTTGCCATGTTTGGAAGTGGGCAAACTTGAGAGAAAATCCATTAAGACAAATTCCCAAGGCCTGGTTGGTTCTAGCAATGGCATGTACAATCCTTGCTTCTTATTTGTTGGCTTGGTGATTGCACATGGGGTGCAAGATTTGAGATATCTTTCCACATCTTTGTGCATATGGGGCCAATAGAAGTGTTTTTGAAGAACTGCCAATGTTTTTTTGATACCAAAGTGGCCAGCTGTCCTACTAAAGTGTGCTTCCCATATCATCTTTTGTTGCTCTACAACAGGAACACAGATGTGCCCCATATGGCAGAGGACATTATCTTGCAAATAGAAGTCAGAAACATGTTCACATTTTTTGGAGCACTTGATATGTGTCAGCAAAGGTAGGATCTGCTTCATACATAGCACCCCAAGTGGTAGTCTCATGTCCGCCCAGGTCAAGCACTATTGTGAGTGTAGTAACTGGTGGGTGGCTTAGGCAATTTGTAGCTATATTTGAGCTCCCCTTTTTGTGTTTGATTATCAGGTGGAATTTGTGAAGATACATGGCCCACTTTTGGTGCCTCTCATTTTGTAGTTTGTTTTGCATTTGGATGAATACCAATAGAAGACTGGTTGTCACACCAAAAGCTCCAGAGTGATTTGGGTCCTCTTTCAGACCCCTATATGGCTAGTCTGAGGACACCCGAGGTGATTCTCGATCGGAACACGTGGTAGGTAGTTTGGTGACCAGAAGGCATAGAGATGCATCATGCATCGGTGTAGATCAGGCCCACCAACTTTTGCGAGTCTCGACCTCGAGACCTAGCTATGATACCAATAATCCAAAACTCAGAAGTTTTGGTTGATGAAGATTGCAATAGCATAGAAACAACACAATAACAATGAATTCTCTAAGAAGAGACATCGTATTACTTACAGATCACAATACAAATGTAGGCTTATCTCTAGGAAGAGATGTTTGCCTTCCCCTTTTGGGTTACAATGCATTTATAAATATTTTTGAAGATAACCTCAGGAGATTGCGTGGCTCGAGGAATTAACTGGTGATGATTTAACGTCCCAACATTAAAATAATACAATGCTCACATTAAAACATTACAATGCTCAAGGACATACGTCCCAAAATTAAAACAATACAATGCTCGAGAACATAATCAATCGAGGACAATACAAAATGAAAACAATACAGAATTTGAGGAATTAACTATCACCAAATGGTCACCTCAAATTGTTGCCCAGATCATGAGTGCTAACTGGAAGCCCATGGTGAAAAATACACTAGAGGAAACGTGCTTAATTTAATGATAAGAACTCACTCACATCCAAATCTTATTTTCTAAACATCCTTAGTGGAATTGACTCTCCATTTGGCATTGAGAGCATCAAATTGAAGGTGAGGAGAGGAAAAATGTGGATAACCTAACTAGGTTTGGTTCTAGAGGAATGGTGTCTTAATAGGGAATTTCTAATCAATCCACCATGTAGAGGGAGACTGAACTCTAATTTTTTTAAGATGCACGTTTGGTATAGATCTCTAGATTTCCAAAATGGAATCTTGGTCACTAGGTTGCAGATTAAATTGAATCCTAAGAGTTTGGCAAGGAATCCAATCCCTACATTGCTTGAAAACAAGGTTAGAAATGACATTGATGCCTTTTTTGAAAATCCAAAGGCTCTTAGTCTAAGGATGAAGAGAAAATTTTACTTCGTAAAAAGTCAAGATAGTAGATCACCATAGCAAGTGGGATTTGAGAGAGAGTCTAGACCTGAGAATTTTTAGTGGATATTTTTTGCCAATTATCTATTTTTAGAAAAAATTTCCAAATTTTATATTCACCAATGAACAAATTTTTTAAAAACTATTCACCAATTTTTCCTATAAAATGTTGACAAAATGGTAAAATTTCCTAAAATTTACATATATTAGTAGTAACTTATGTGGTTTTCCTTATAATTTTCCTACCATTCAATTTTTTGTGTTTGTAAATATAAAAATATTTGCCTAAAATTAGACATTTTTAAAAGATTATCATTCCTTAAACAATACCCTGGTCCAAACCTAAAACCGATCTATCCCATCTTAAATGCCTTTTGAGAAGTTCTCAATCCTTCCAAATATTGTTTGAAACAAATGTTCTAACAATAGTAATAAGGACCTAAATAATTAAAAGAGTTTAGAGATTTAAATCTTCCCAGGATCTATTTTGGGTAAGTGCACAAAGTTAAGGGACAATTCTGTGGACATTTACCCTAACATGTATGCGTTGTGACCATAATGTGTATACATTTTGGCCATAAAATGTACACATTATATAAATTTAGGCTTGAAATTTTGAGCTATAAAACATACATGTTATGGCCATAATGTGTACACATTGTGGCCATAATGTGTATGTGTTATGAATACATAACTCATGAGTTATGAGTACATAAAGCATACACATTATGTTGGCATAGACCAAAAAGAAACTAGAAGTGTTATGTGTGTCTTTTGTGCTATGTACAAGGAATGTGTATGTGTTCCTATCACATTACACAAATGTATAAAAAAGGAGGTATATGAAGGGGTAGGTTTTTTGGTTACTAAACTAAATGTAAAGTATAAGTTTACATTTATATTTTTACTTTTATATTCCTTATACTTTAAATTTATTTAAATAAATATAAGAAATTAGGGTCACTCTGCATATGATAGAGTTGATTTCACAGTTGCACACCTTATGATTTGGAAGATAATTTTTCCAAATCTAATATATCCATTATTTAGGCATTTTCATACTCTCAATATTGAACCTAAGGATTTCAAAGCATAACTTTTACAATTGATGTCCATTTTGGGTAAATATATAGCCATTTTTTAGGTTTGTGTACCTTTTAGATTACTTTTTTGCATTTATTGGAGTCCTAGGTTTGTCAAAATTTAATTTTACAAACCACTCACTTTAAATTCAAGCCAAAGTGGTGTGATTTGGGTAGTATAGATCACATTGATGACCTTCACACATCAAATGACCACTTTGAATTAATTTCACTTGCACGTCATCCTTCCCTCATCCCTAACAACTTCTTCCTCATTTTTCATCACCCTTTATCACTCTCTCCTCATCCCTCATCATCTCTATTTACTCTCTCATCATCCCTAATCATTCCCTCATTAACCTTCACCATCCCTCATCATTCCTTATCGTCCCTAATCAATCCCTCCTCATTCCTCAACATCCCTAATCACTCCCTCATTAACACTCATAATTTATTATCACATCTAATCACTCCCTCATCATCCCTAATCACTCCCTCATTGACTTTCACCATCCCTCATTATTCTTAACCATTCCCTCTTCATCCCTTATCATCCCTAATCACTCCATCATTGAACCTCACTATACCTCATCATCCCTAATCACTCCCTCATTGACCCCCACTATCCCTCACAATCCCTAATGACTCCCTCATCATCCCTACTCATTCCCTCCTCATCCCTCCTAGTGCACACATGAGGAGGGGGTGACCATTTAAGGCCTAACATTAAATCCCATGTTGTAGAGATTTAATAACACAAATAGACATAGTCATTTCATCAAACTATTGAGGTTCACATAATAAAGATCAAATTACTTACATTAATACAATGTAATTTAGATTTAATCAATGCCACTATTTGGCTTATTACATACACAACATGGAAGAAAAAAATAGGCAAACAACTACAATTCACACACTGACCTCTACCTTTATAATGGCAATCTTACAAATATCCTAAACAAAGAAAATCATTATAGTCTTCTCCTCTATTTTTCTAACCAACACCTCCAATAAAATGTTTATTTAATTATAAGGATGAGAATGTGCATCCAATTAAATTATCCTCCCATCCCTTTGTCTTCTCCCAATGTTTCAATATCATCACATGCACTATAAAAAATCACATGACACAAAGGAAATACCAAACCTCTTACTCACCTACTAGTGGTTCAAATATAGTTTGACATAGAGCGTAATTAGTAATATCACTAGAACAAAAAATTGGGCTTTTAATTATTATACACAATGTAGAACTATCGGGTTTCATCTGGGCACTAAGAGCCAATTTGAATAAGCATTAGACCTTGTTGATTCTAGATAATGCATATCACTATATCAAAACATTTTCCTTGCTCATGACTCTATGGGGATTTACATAACTAATTTACCATTTTGCAAAAAAAGTGTATGTATAAATGACATATGTAAGCTTCCAATCCTTGAACAACATAGTTAAATACCATGTTGAATTCTCAAAACCCAATCATGGCTTACCTTACTATATACCACTATGTGAAATAACTTAGCATGTTCAAGTATTAGTATGGAATTAATATTTAATCAATCACTTATTAAAAACTTTTCTTTGAACATAGACTTATGCGGGTGTTCAATCCTGAATAGCACAATCACTTGTTACTTGAGTCATTGAGAGACTCCATTAAAGTAACAAATACAATCACCAAAAGATAAAAAAAGGAGCTTATAAGACTTATGTAGGCTTCACCACTTCAATTACCACTATCAAGTAACACAAAATACATATATAGGCCCATGCAAGTTTTATTTTTCTAAATATCATCATGGATTATGCAAAAGAAATAAGTCCACAAAGAAAAATAGAAGTTCCAATCTAGGAAATAGGAATCAAATAGCATAGGAAGTGAACAAAAATTTTCACCAATATTGAATCAATCACTAAAATCTAAATAAAAAAGGCACTTGTTACAATGTTTCACTAAAGAGCAAACCAACCAACATAAAAGGTGGTGTTTTTCGACCAAAACTCGAAGACAAACACAATTATGTATGAATGAATGTTAAAATCCAATTTTTTAAGCACAAACATGAACAAGCAATAAGTATAATGGCCAACATGGACATCAAGGAAGCAACCTCCCCTAATGAAGCACATAAAAATTGAGACAAAAAAGCAAAAAATGAAAATAAGAATGCACTCTATTTTTTATGATGCAAAATTACTCAAGATTGTAGATTCTTCTACATCACCTCCTCATCCTTAATCACTTCCTCTAATAACTTGATGGTGGGTGCAATAGCTTCCCACTTGTGCTTGATTGGCTTATGTTCTAATTCTAAATTTTACTCACTCAAATAAGGCCCAAATAAACTCTTCTTTCCCTCATCCTGTTTCACACAAATAAGGAACTCAAAGATATTACCTAATTGTCTATTGGGCTTATACTATATATGGTGATCCATGCCTATATATATAGATATATAGGTAGTTACGAATCTAGTATAGTGTGTTCTATTTCATTAGTTGATAGATTGTGTTTCCCAACCCAATTCGATCTATACCCAACTTAATTTATAAAGAGAACTAATGGCATATGCCTTAATCTAGTGTATTGAGGAGTGACCACTTAGAGTTTGGGCATGTCTCAGTGAGCCCTAAATACCAAACTAGGTTCTTACCATATTCTAAGTATTACATCGTCCCCAATATAGTATATCAAAGGATAGCATAGGAATGGGGCCCTACCATAGATATATAAGGGGTACCATTCTGAAAGCCCTAGCCTGATATCAAATTTTCCCTACTTCTTAAGGCAATGGAATATTTTCCTACCTATTAATGCAATAGAATATTTCCCTAACTATTTCATATATGCCAAGGAGTAGGGCAAGGGAATCTTTCCTTTTTGATATCTAACTTTGCTTCACTTAATAACATATCAAGGGAAGATTTCCTTCTCGATGGAAATCAAGAGAGTAAGGCACAATTATTAAATAAAGTTTACCATCCAATCATCTAGCTTTGATTTTATTTTAGGTTAAGGCATGGATATCAAGGTAAGCTTAATTTTTGATAGAAATCTTTGTTCTTACCCTACCTACTTAGTTATGCCCTACCTAATAAGGTAAGGGAAGCTTCTTTCCTGATATATATATTTGTTCTTGTCATACCTACTTTTACTTTTTTAGAATATATTCTTAGCTTTGAATGGAAGCTTTATTCTTGATCTATAACTTTCATATATTCTTTCCCTACCAACTTAGTTATTCCCTACCTAATTAGCTTCTATTATTAGAAAGGGAATCTTGCTTCACGATAAATAGAATGAGAAATGAAGTTTTGAATCATGTTTCATAGTCAACTATATAGCATCATATATGTTTAATCCAAATTGATAATATCCAGTCTATCTCTCTTAATTCCAATCAAACATATCTATCAGTATCTATCATGATCGATTGGTAGGTTTAGTTGACTATATATAACCTCATAGTTAGTTGGGTTAATATTTATCAATCCAAATTGGTAGGATCACCATCTCCACCCCCATATAGATAAAGGAAAGGAAAGGAAAGTAAAGGGGAGGGAGATGGTCCAATCAAGAATAGTCAATCAATTTTGAGGGATATCTATATGCTCAATCAATACCAGATACTCATAGTTAGTCATATCTCTAATGAATGCTCTATATTCCAATTGAGAATAATGGTCAAATCCAAAGGATTATCTATTTTCCAAATCCAATATAGATATAAGGACCAATATATTTGGTCATTCCCTCTCTATAAGTGCGTTCCCCATCTAAATAAAGGAAGAGGTCCCAATCGACCATATATTGGGCTCCCCATCTTGATATAGGACCCACATGTTGATTCTAATCAATCAGTAGGCTCTAAGTAATATATATAGAGAGGGATAAATTTATAATATCTAAGTTATATTTCTATATATAGTATAGTTATTTCTATCAATATAATAATTTTCATTAAAATAAAAAAGGAGATAACAAACTGCCCTAGGAAGACCTTTCACTTGATTTAGTTTGTTCCCTCTCGATCAAAAATATCGATGATCATGACACAATGGATGTGGACATGGATATGGGATATGACCTATTCATGTTACAAAAATAAAACATAACACAACATCTGCAAGTTGATGGATTTATGACACACCCCAAAGGAGGGGTATAGATATGGTTATAGATCTAATCTATAGATACCACCCTCAATCCAAAAAACACTAGCCCCCATGTATATTTTCCTAATTTTTGACCCCTAATTCTCTAAAAACTCACACCTTTCATATTTCCCTTCCCCCTAGATTGATAATATCCAAGCAAACAACAACCACCCATCTATCTGGAATCTTGTTAATCAACTCAAAATAACCTCATTATGAGATAGATGGGCATATGACAAACTATATAACCACTATTCCCACCAAAACACACCTAAAATAATGGAATGGTCTATATCACAACCCTATATTATAGTGTAGTCATATTCACCTCCCATGAACTACATTTATCATCTTCCTCCCCCCAAGGATCCCCATATATATATATATATATATATGGGCCTAGTATAGCACACTTGCCTAGTGAACAATAGATCGAGAATGAGTAGGATGGAGCACAACAAACCCTTCTACCCAAACTCATTTTAATTTAGGCCCTTTATTTTATCCCCTAATGGATACATGTCTATATATATAAATAGATAGCATATAATTATTTAGATATAAAGAGATCTCTATCTATCTAGGAGGCTCATATCTTAGATAGATAAAGAGGACCTCTAGAGGCTAAGGAGGGAATCAATATAGATATCCATGAGGAATGGATGGACCTAGTACTCAAACCTTGGGAAAGGTTATTCTATTATGTGTGTGTGTGTGTGTGTGTGTGTGTGTGTGTGTGTGTGTGTGTGTGTGTGTGTGTGTGTGTGTGTGTGTGTGTGTGTGTGTGTGTGTGTGTGTGTGTGTGTGTGTGTGTGTGTGTGTGTGTGAAATAAAATAACCTTATACACTTGGGCACTTGGGCCCAAAGAAGAGGCCTCGACTACCATAGATAGGAAAAAGGTCCTGCCTCATTTAGAATCTCTAACTCCCACCCACTATAGATAGGTTTTGGAAACCACACTAGATATTATATCTATCTATATATATATCATGTCAAGAACATATATAGTCATAGTTATCACTCAACCAACATCCCACCCATCCACTATAGAGCTTGATCATATAGTTGGGTTCAAACAACTCAGTTGAGAACTAACTGAAACATTTGAGGATAGGATGTAAAGAATATATCGATAGAAGAAATCAAGTCAAATAGAGATCCCTACACTCATATTACATATATATAATATATATGAATTTACATATTGCATATCTAGTTACCAATGTTTCCCATCCTATATAGTCATGTTACATATATAATTAAGTTACTCATGTTACCCATCTCATAGAGTTGTTCCTATAATGACTCATGTTACCCATTCCAAAGAGTCATGTTACCCATAGAGTCATGTCATTAGTCAGTCTATAGTGAGAATATAGTTCTTTGTATTTATTCTAGTCATGTTATGTGAAAATGACCAACCAAAGGGTGAGGTGAACTAGAAAATATAAGTAAGTCCACTTGAAGGGCAAGGTTTAGAGGAGGGTAGAGAGAAAGCACCTTGTACATGGTTAAAATTTACTATCCCAAGCAAAAGGAATGCCACATGTCAATCCCTAGAATGTGGCCAAGTGATTGATTAGTAATGGTGAAATTCTTATTTAAAATTTTATATACCATAACATTATCCCCTATATAATATTGTAGTTGATAGACCAGAGTTATAACCTACCCATGTCATTCAAATTGGCCTAATTAGGATTGGTAATGTAGGTAGATTTAGATAGATAGGCATAGTTAGATAGATGGTCATGGTTGGGTTGAGAAAAAAAATACTCTATATGGATTGGATGGGGAGATGAACAATTAAATTAGCTATAGTTATCTTAATCATCAATGATGAAGAAGTGATTAGGGGTGATGAGGGATGGTGAGGGTCATTGAGGGAGTAATTAGGGATATTGAGGGAGTGATTAGAGATGATGAGGGATGGTGAGGGTCAATGAGGGAGTGATTAAGTATGAGTAGGGATGAGGAAGGAGTGATTAGGGATGGTTAGGGAGTGATTAGAGATTATCAGGAATGGTCAGGGTCAATGAGGGAGTGATTAAGAATGATGAGGGATGAGCGGGAGTTATTATGGATGATGAGGGATGATAAATGAGTGAATAGGGATGATTAGGGATAGTTAGGGTCAATGAGGTAGTGATTAAGGATGATGAGGGAGTGATTAAAGATGATGACAGAGTGATTAGAGATTGTGATTGATAGCGAGGATTATTAAGGAAGTGATTAGGGATTATGATGGATGAGGGGAGTGATTAAGGATGATAAGGGATGATGAATATGTGATTAGGGATGGTTAGGGTCAATGAGAGATTGGTTAACGATGATGAATGAGTGATTAGATATGATGAGGTATGGTGAGGGTCATTGAAGAAGTGATTAAGTATTATTAGGGATGAGGGGGGACTGATTAAGGATGATGAGGGATGATGAATTAGTGATGAGGTATGATAAGGGTCAATGAGAAACTGATTAGCAAAGATGAGGAAGTGATTGGAATGATGATGGATGGTGAGGGTCAATGAGGGAGTGATTATGGCTAATGAGTGATGATTATGGAGTGATTACAGATTATTAAGGATGATGAGGGAGTGATTAGGGATGATGAGGGATGATGGAGTGACTAGGAATGATGAGGGATGATGAGGGTTAATTAAGGAGTGATTAGGGATGATAAAGGGGTGATTATAGATGATGAGGGATGGTGAGGGTTAATTATGGAGTGATTAGGGATAATGAGGAACAAAAAGATAGTGATTAGGGGTGATGAGGGATGAGGAGAAAGTGGGATGAGAGAGGGACAATGTATAAGTAAAATTAACACAAAGTGGTTTTTTGATGTGTGCATGTCATCAATGTGACCTATGTTACCCCCAATCACACCACTTTGGCTTGAGTTCAAATTGAGTGGTTTGTAAACTTTAATTTTAACAAACCTAGGACTCATATAAATGCCAAGAAGTAATTTGGAAGGCATAAATACCTAAATACTACTATATGTTTACCAAAAATGGACATCAATTGCAAAATTTATACCTTGAAATCCCTAAGTTCAATACTGAGACCCTAAAATGCCTAATTACTAACTACATTAGATTTTGAAAACTTATCTTCCACATCATAAGGTGTGTAGCTGTGAGACCAACTCTATCAAATGTAGAGTGACCCTAATTTATTATATTTACTAAAATAAATTTAAAGTATAAGGAATATAATCTAACAATATAAATGTAAACGTATACTTCTATTAGTACGCATTTTTACCACTAATAATGCATACATGATTTCATTATTTTGAATTTCAAACTCATTTTTTTTTTTAAATTTGAATTTATACACACAATATGTGTACATGTTTTATATCACATGTCTGTTATGATGGGTTTGAATTAAAAAACCATGCCTTTTGGCTCAGAAATGGATTGGATTCCCAAGCCAAAGGCTTGGACATGTCAACACAAAATTGAATCTGAGAGTATTGATAAAATAAAATAAAATTAAAATTAAATCACTAAATAAACTTTGAATTTCAATGATCCAATTCATAAAATTATTATCATGACGATGGTCATGCTCTCATCTTCCAAATATTAAAAAAAAATTATAATTTTTGGACTATTTTAAGGTTTCAATCCATGTTGATTTCTAACTATACCTTTTTTAAGCCACTACATGCCATAAATATACATGTCTATACATGTTTGTGTATATTTTTTTGTTGATCCAAATGAAAAACAAATTATATGGCTACAAACTAGGCCTAACTTTACATGTATTCTAAAAAACTAGTTTTCATTTTTTTTAGGTAGTTAGGGGGGTGCATGGCCGTGGATCCATTTTTTTATTAGTTTTCAGGATCTATTTACTTGTGAAATTAATTTAAAAAAAATTATTCATCGAAAATTTATAAAAAAAAAATATGTTATAAACTAGATGATCTTATCTAAACTTTCACCAAACAGTTTTAAACAATATTAAACAATGCTCAAAAAATGAGGGGCCGCATGACTAGCTATCTACTTTATTTTCATAAATAAAATAGTAGTTCCTATTAAAATTTTATATGTTTAACCTAGTTATACTTGACCATTTCTAAAACAAATTAGTGTTTTGGAAACTAGACTCAAAATTCTAAAATTTATGTTCTTACACTATCCTTGAATTTTGAGTGTAGCCATTTCATATTATTTACTAAAGTTAAAAATTTTCAACTTTTAGGAAAAACATGTCCATGGCTAGGCCCCTTTTTGTCCACCAACTATGTGCACTTACCCTTTGCCATAGGCTTACTATGAGTGATGCAGTTTCTAATCAAGATTTTCCATGCTTCATTCCCTTCGTGGGTTTGAATAACTCATTTAGTACACAAGGCATAACCTTGTATTTTGATGTTGAGGAGACAAGGAGCTCCAAGATATTTTATTTTGAAACAGATAACCCAAACAACCCAATTGAATAATTTGGTGCCTTCAGAATTGGCCCACAAGAAGTCCCTCAAAATTATTTCAAGATTCATATAGGCAGGTTTGGAGGGAGCCTAAAAATAAGAAGAATAGACGTGATTAGCACCCAACACCTTAAATAATATTTCAAAATTTATTTCTAGAGAGAGAGGCTTATAAATCTAAAATCTAACTTTTTTATCAACCTGTTGAACCACGTAACACCAAATTTTCAAGGGAGTGACTAGAAAATTAAAGGAAATGCCCAAAAACTTAAATTGCTCGCCTGATTGAATCTAGAGCCATATATATTAGAAGAGCAAATTAGGTTGGGGGAGATATATTTTTTGTATAATTGGGTATTTATCCACTAGATGTAAGAATTAGAGATGCAAAAAATATCTAAACATTCCATACCAGTAGAAACTAAATTATCATCTTCAGTGAGATTGAGAAAGGATTCATCAGCAAAGTGTCCCTTAACCATTTGCTTATGAGACTGGGGGAAAGAAATACCCTTAATCAAACCTTTGAAGTATAATCAACCATAAGATAATTGATCCCCTTAATAGCCAACACATAAAGGGAAGGGGCTATAGGGCATCCTTGGTGAATAAAACATAAAAGACCAAAGTACCCAGATTGAATATCGTTTATAGTGATACAAGTGCTTACATTTTGGAATACAATATTAACCATGTGAACAAATTTAGAACTAAATCCAAGAGCCTGAAGCATGGACATGATGAAATGACATACAATCCTATCATGGGGTAACTTTCAAAATTTAGTTTTGACAAATAATGCCTTCTAATGAGACTTCCTAGCCTATTCCATTCCCTCCTAGACAATAATGATGTTATCAAGGATATATATGTTACGGATGAAACTAGTTTGTTCAAGATGAATTATGAGAGGTAGTAGATACTTGACCCAAAGAGCAAGGACCTTAAAAATGTTTTTATAGGATACATTTGGGAGGGTAATAGGATGCCAATTATAATGAGTTCAGGGTCCCCATATTTAGGAATAAACTTGATATTTGCTTGGTTGATTAGATTTCTAAGGGAATTCATTTCAAAAAGTTCCATGTAAACTCTATGAAGATGTGGACCCTCTATATCCCATAATTATTGATAGAATTCAAAAGGAAATCCTTCAATACTAGGAGCTTTGTCAGAATCCATTTGCATGGCAACCTATTGAAGCTCCTTAATGGATAAAATTCTATCATGTTCCACTACTTTAGCTTCAATGAGTTTGAAAGGCACAACTTGAAGGCATTAGAAAAAATTATGCTCTCTTTTTGAGATTGAAGGTTGATTGGATAAAACCTTATGATAATGAGATAGAAGCTTTCAAAATATCAAGGAGGTGTATTAGGTAGGAGCCAGATTCCTTGATAAATTTGATGCAATCAGTTACTTTCTTGAAATAAAGGAGAGTGAATAACTCTTTATAATATCTCTCTCTAATCTTTAGCCAGTGCATCTGTGTATATAATTGGGGATTCCCTAACTTGATAGTGCTCTTTGAATTTGAGTTTGTGCCACCACATGGTAATTTTCATTTTTAAATCCTCATTGAAATGAGAGAGCTCCAACTCTTGTAAAATTCATATCGATTCATAGTGTGCAGACTCATGGGAATTGTGATGGAAAAGAGCATGTTGTCTATCATATATGAAAAGAAAGATTGTTGTTCTACTAGTGACACTTCCCCACTATACAATCCATTCAAAAGCTTCCTAAGGGCAAGGTATAATATTTAAAAATTTGACAATGTGCTTATTGGTTTAGGAGTGGGAAAGATGAGTAATGTTAAGATAAAAATAATTCCTATAATCCCTTGGAGGGTAGGAGAGCCATTCAATTTCAAACTTGATGGGAAGGAGGTTTGAGAGAAGAACATCTGGGATGATGGCTATAATGTGGTAAAATTTTATATTAAAAGAGAAGATGTTTTGCTCACTCAACATGGCTCTATCAAGGCTCTTGGTGACCTGATCAATACCTTTTTTAAGATTACACCATGTGTACCATGGCAAGGTGATAAGAAGGTGGAAGAGATGGTTGGGGTCAAAGATTATAAGTTTATTGTGCATGTAAAACTATGCCTCTTTTTTCTTGATGCACCAATTCATGGGGATTATCCCCTCCTTATCTTCATGAGATTTAGTAATGTTAAAATCTCCACATAGGATCCAATTGGCATCAAGGAGAGAGTCATCCAACCATAGCCAAAATGTTTTCCTTTTTATTACATCATTAGATTCATAAATGTTGGCAATATTGAAGGTGTGGGATTTAAACCCCAACTAATGATATGATGTGAAAGAGGGGTAAATGAAGGTGATGACTCCCCCACATCCCATATTATTCTTAGATATCTATCAGATAGCACCCGACCATATCATTTTGATGATGGAGATGAGAGAAAAATAATAAATTTTAACTTATTATAAACAATAAATTTTCATATACTTAAAAACTTGACACATCCCAAAAAATATACTTGTGGGTTGCATCAGTGAGGCCACTTACATTCCATGATTACACAATCATTTATCAACCTATGTTTTCATGTTGGTTTCCTCCCTAATATTGGATAAAATGGAAACATTGTTAACCAAACTATAGGATTAATGGTTACCCTTCATGAAATATCCCAATTAAAAGCGTTGTCATTTTTATTAATCATATTTTTCATCTTTTAGAGGTGGTGAATGGCTATGATTGTGGAGATAGACTACGGTATGCTCAAAAACCATTGGGTTTCCATTTTTACCTTTATAAATTGCCTCTTGATGTGGTCATGATGGTTAAGGAACTACCAATTGGCTCTGTGAAGCTGAAAGCATGACCACGTCTTGATAGGTGTAAATTAACAATGATGTTGCCTATTAAGTGTTGGAGAATAGTTTTTCAGTAGACAATGAAGAATCTCATGTGGGTTTGTAAACGTTTTTTTTGGTCTTACCCACTGAGCATGATTTTTGGTTAATTTTATTGTTGGAAATTCTAGTCAATCCATCTATGGATGTCTAAGAATTTTTTTCCACCAATTTTAGTAGGTGGGTCAAGCTTGGAATTGGCCATTAATGAGCATTCATATATTTTGTGATTTTTAGTTTGATAGTAGAAGTATGTGTTCAAAAAATGAATGCAAATTACATGTTTTGTGATCCTTTTGTTACTAACTTGAATGTTGATAGTTTCCTTAAGATCTATTTCAACATAAACATGTTTATGAGCCCAGGCCACTTAGAACTTATTTGGTTCAAACCCTATGAAATTCCTTATGACTTTAATCGATTGATGCAAAATAGTCCACAAGTGCAACATAAAGCCATGGAATTTGACTCATACAAGTATTTTGAGCTTAGCATGCTTAAATATGATAAAGCCTTTGAACCAATGGGAGAACATAATCAGTGTGTTTTAAATAAACCAAAGCCCATGAAAAATAATTTCATGATAATGGTTATGGTTATTAAACTTAAAAAACCCTTCTTCAAGTTTTGAGCACCCTCTAATATGATGCCATGAGGGGCATGCTACAGGTTGTGCACCTAGGATTTCAAAGTGATTTCAATGAGGACTCGACTGAAAAGATAAGTTATAAGCATAAAATGCTTTTAAATTTTATAACTTCATCAAATTCAAGGCAATATAAAACAACATCAGGAAGGTTTTTTAGGTTAGTATCAATACCTCATGGAGTACTTTGAGAATAGATTTATGCACTCACTTTGGTCTCATTATTCTTCACAAATCCATCATAAACACCTAAAGCAAATGTTATAGGAACCAAGGAGAATAACATTTAAATAAAGGTAACACTACCTTAAAAGTAGTATTGGGATGGTTGTTATGTAATAAATTCATGATCCTATCAAAATAAAAATTAAAAAAAACTATTCCTAGAGTTTAATGGGTGTGATGCTAAAGCATGCTAGCAAACCCTAATATAGGTCTCTTCTCCACATAAATAAATTAAAACTTTCTTAATATTTGGACTTGTTAGATAAGCTATTTTCAAGTACAACCTTCGGTAGTTTATCAAATAAATTTTACAAAGTATAGACACTTAAAAATAGCCCCTTAACCTTTATTTTACATTATTTTACCTTTGTTTAAAATTCTCAAGGCTAAATTAACAAGCCCATTTTGTGATGTGCATTGTGTCAATGAAAGATCCACCCATCCTATTGATGCTAGAAGTTTTTTCATCATTATGTCTGACACAAAGTGTATCACACAAAATTTTGCATTAGAACATAAAAATATATAGGCAAAAAAATCCTTGATTTTAATAAAATTCTTGATGCAAAAACATGAAATTATACTAATGTTTTGTTCTTCCAAAGTCGAAGTGCACCCCCTTCAACCTTTTTCACTCCTAGTCTCAAAAATGAAATGCACGCAAATGAGGCCTAAATTTTAATTCAATCATCTATAAATTAAAAAAGTTTATAAATATAACCATCATCAAAGATATTCATATCGCAAGAATCACATATTAGATACATGCATAGAATATTATATTTTACTATACATTTTCTATTTCTGACAACTTTGTTCCTATTTATAGGGCATGGGTATTAGAGGGTTAGTTAGTTCACACTAGCCAACCAAACCCTAATATAGGTCCCCAAACAAATATTTATCAAATTTCATATTTTCAAGAGTTAAGCATGAAAAATTAGGGTAGGTAAGAGAGAAAAAAGTAGGCCAAATTACAAATTTAACCAGAATTTTGACACCAATTTGGCATCCAAATGTTGAAATCAAGGGTTTTAGAGGCTAAAAGCATGGAAATATGTGTCAAAATTCTTAAGCCAAAAATTCCATGTTAAATTTGATGTCAAAATTTTGACGTACAAAAGGATGTCAATTTTTTACATGAACTTGTGGAAAATTAAAATAAGTTGGGAGCTAATTTCTATGTGTTATTATTTGTTTTGACATGCACATGTATGAGGAAATTACGACATCATACATTAGATGTCTAAATTTTGATGTAATCATATATGTATATGTATGTATATATATACAAATATACACATATACATGTATATATGTATATATACATATGTACATACATACATGTGTATGTGCATAACTATCAATGCCATGTTGTAGTAGTAGTTATCAGCATTGTTATATCCATGCTTTGTATATTTTTTAATAATTACATTCAATGTATTAACATATGGATTTTTTGTTTGTCAAATGATTCATGTCCCTTCATTATGCTGCGACATTTTACACATTTTGATGGATGCCTATTTTTTATTGAGATTAGATTTTAGGGTTTCAATCTTACATAATATTTTTAGGTTTATACATAAGGGTATGTATGTCTATTAAATAATTATCAAACATTTTTGTTTATCATATGTTATAGCTAAAAACACCATAATAGACATGTGTGTAAAATGTGGCATCATGTATACAAAGTACGTGAACAATTTGAAAAAATGATTGAGGAACATGTGGTGAGATGGAACATGAATGATGGATTTAGGATATACAATTATGTTTTTTGAGGAGGAAAGGATCTTAGAATTATAGATTGATATTCTTATGAATTTAGTATATGTTGTTCCCATGCGTTCATGTAGTTCAAAAATTTGAGGGAATTTTCTAGTGTTGTATTTGGATATCATATTATCATTGCATTAGTTTTTCAAACAATTTAAATTCCTTCTTTATGCTACCAAAATATTCACTTGAGATTACATTAGTATCACTCATTATATTAACATATATTTATATAATTATTACATTATTTTGGAAAAAGCAATTTAATGTTTCTAAATGATAGGATGTGCATCCATCAAAGCATGATCAAAAGTGGATATTTATCATTTTTGGTAGTTAAAAACACCTTAACATACATTTATATTTTAATATATGTGATCACAAAATAGAATTGAGTGTCCTAAGTCCATATTTTTAGTCCATGCAACCATATTTTTTCAAAATGTAATTGAGAGATTCCCTGAAGTGAAGGCATGAAATAATTACAACATTTATTTGTGTTTGATAAATAGGAAATGATCTTAACATTAAATGACCTTGTATATCAATGATTTTTTTAGAATGAGTCTCTCAATGCAATGACATGAATGTGGTAGTTTTAAAAATATAATTTTTGGCATAGGGATAAATGTTGAAAAGTATTGGAGGTTCTTACCTGATGTTGATATATTTTGGTAGTTGATCATTTTTAACTTTAACTCTTATTATTAAAAGAATATATTAAATTGCAGAAGTAATTTGTGAATTTTAAAATAAATATATGTTAAGGTCCTTTCCTATTCAAAAAACACATTTAAATGTCTTAATCCCATAATTGTAGTCCAAGTGATTAAAATTGTCAAACAATTAGTATAGAAGTACTGAAAAAATAGAATAAAATTTATATTTAAAGTGCAACCAAGAATACCATAGTATATAAGGGTTTGTACATCCATAAAATCATGATCAAAAGAAGATGTTTTAATATCTCAAGTACTAGAAAACACACTTACATACATGTATATTACAAAATGTGACCAAAAAACACAATTGAATATTCTAAGTCCATGTAACCACATTTTATTAAAATGTAATTGATTAATTAACTCAAGTGAAATAATGAGACTCTTACAACATTTACTTATGTTTTGTGAATAGGTTTTTTTATCTAAAACGTGGACAAATGCCATAATAAATAGGTCAAAATAAGGTGCACAATAGGTATCTATTGTAATATAATAAAGTAAAATAATTATAAGTTCCCTAATGTGTTAAAATAGATAACAAATAATATAACTAGAAAATTGAACAAGAAGAGGAATGAAAAGAGACAAAGAGTGATAGAAACTGATAGACCTAGGTAATAATTTTGAAATCTGGAACTAGAAGAGCCTTCAAGGTGTGAATATTTTACAATCTTATGAATATGACTGTGTTATATTTCTTTCTCAGAATAGGTAGAGCATTGATTATGTCTTGGTCAGAATTGATAGACTACCAATTATGTCCTATTGTTGCTATCAATTATGTACTAAGGTGCCAATTGTGTTCTATTCTATTTTTTTGGTTGTATAACTTTCTTGGCAGGTACACAAGCTGATGATGAAAAGGGTTATGGATTTACTTTGTAAAAATAACAAACATAATAAATTAAATGTATTCTCATTTTATCTTGAGTTAATCCTCAAATGTATGCATAAAATACAATGTGCAAGTAACCTCTTGAGGAGTTGTAACAACATATCATGCATGTGACAATGTAGTTCTAGTGCACATGTGAGTGAATCTTAACAACCCCATGAGAGAAAAGGCTTCACCTCCTATCCTTAGATAATAAAATAGACCTATACTATTCACTATGACCTTATTTTAAGGCATCAAGTGTTAAAAACACATGTCTTAGATTTGATGTATATGAATTTTAGACTCAATGTGTAGGATCCTTGAAAAGAGTGCAATGAATATGGCCATGAAACTCTAAGTAATTCAAATAATTAGGAATTTTATTGAAGATAAACTCACAATAGAGTTTCATCAAAAAATACAAAGGAACCTCATGGTTGTTACAAAGCAAGTGATCAAATATCATCCCCTATCGGTCCCAAAAATTATCTCTAATCAAATCATGGTGGCACTAGTGGATTGGGAACCATTTTCATGATAATAGAGGTGGTGCATTGGTTCTTGGATTAATGAATATTGTGTATATTTTGAAATTTATTTTTAGTCTATCACAACATCCCTTGAAAATATGTTAGCATAATAAAACTATATCTCTCTCTATAAGCTACTCACTTAGTAATGACTCTAATATATTTTCCAAAGAAGTATGGCTAGGGGTGGTCAAATAGAGGTCCCTTATTTTCCTAATTAGATCCTCAATATGTACTTTGTTTTACTATATGTGTGGCTAAATTTTCTTGACTACCTTGGGGGTCTTATATAACTTTAGGATGATTAAGATAGTTTTAAAGATTTCACTCTTCCTCTTTAATTCCTACATTTTCTTCTACATGTGGAGGGGTTTGATGGGTTATACACACCAAAAAATGAAATGTTTTAACAAAAAACAATTTTGATGCAAAAAATATATCAAATTTGATTTTTTATTGGCACAAAATTATCATAATTACCTCTCCTCTTGTATAGAATTATTGACTATCTCACTTAACAAGATTTTTGAGAGATCTAAAGAGATATTTTTGAAGTAAAATTTCTATTTTGTGAAGTGCAAGTGTAGGGTTTAGAATGAAAATCAAAATTTGGATAACAAGGCTTTAAGTTTTTGTTTAATCTATAGCATATTGACTATGTATGCATTATATTTTTGGTATTACCAAGCCTATAAAATTAAAATGTGTACACATTTTTGCTAAAATTACATTTTGACAAAAAAAAATGTCCACTTCCCCCCCAACTTATTGCACTTACCCTATTTTAGTATTTATGTTTCTAAAAGATGGACTAGAATCATTCAAAAGTGCACCATCTTATATTTTTACATGGTGAGAGAACAGGAGTAGTAGCAATGGGAGAGGAGAATACCCTAGGGTAGGGGTTATGGCAAGAAGAAAAATGTTAATAACTACAAGAAGATAGATTTATAGAAAAAGATTTAGGATGCTCAAGGAGGAAAGGAAGGTAATGACTAGTTGACAAGATAATGAAATGACTATGGGACATCCCCAATGAATTTGGACTCATTAGGGGCTAAGTTTTTTGCTCTTGGTTATTCTAGTCACCCTCTGGGAGAGGAAGATGGTGGGGAGATCCCTCCAATCCTAAAAATTTGCATTCATGTATAATGAAAGGTTGGGTTGGTTGGCCCATAGACAATGACATTTGAGTATGTTGAGTTTTAAGAGAATGTTTAGGTTCTAAATAATAGATGCTTGATCATGAAGTTTATAGGTAAATGACAATGATTGGTGAAGTGGAGAACAAGATGAGTAGTAGTTGGGAACCATGTTGTAGCATTTGATTCTTTCCTAGAGGTTTTTTCAATGTCACCTACCCTTCGAATGAAAAAAATGTAGAGATAATGAAAGGGAGACCTTGGATTTTAGAAGGGGCAAGAATTTGGATACAAGACTAGTGCTCTAATGTAAACCCCCTAACCATAAATAAGGGGAAGTTCCATATCTAAATTAGAATATATGAGCTTCCTATCAAATATTAGAGTGAGAACTACCTCAGATAAATTGTAACCCTGGTGGGTATTTACATTAAAATGGACCCAAAGTCCATTGTAGGAGTGTTAGCTTCCTATGTGTTGTACTCAATCTAGAGGATGAGATACCATATTCAATCTCCATTAAAACTAGGGAATGATTTGGGAATAGAGGAGAGACATCTATAAGGTCCATTTTAGGTGGTAAAAGTGTAAAAAAGCTAGGCATATCTATCAAGAGTGCCCAAAATAAAAGGGTAGTAACTCCAAAAACATGGTTTGGAGGCCCAAGCCAAATCCTCAATCAAACTTCATTATGAGGTAGAATGGAGGGCTCCCTCCCCTAAAGTTGGAAGTGGTCTTGGAGAAGGAAGGATCATAAATCAACATTGAAGCAACTAAGTCACTTAAAGGAATGATGGAAGGGAGAGAATAGTTGTCTGCAAGCACCATGTTGAAAGAATGTGAATTCATTTCTAAGGAGGCAAAGAAACTATCATGCATCATTGTTAAGGAGGGGATGGATGAAGTTAGGGTTAAATATTATTCTTGTTCAAAGGATGATAGTTTAGCACAAGTGGGTGACTTCTAATTATCCTCCTAGCTAAGGACTTTGAGGAGGAAGGTAACTATAAGGATTTTAACTCGATGAACATTCTCACACTGTGCAGAATGACTATAATATTTCCTAGCCAATATGTGGTAGTTCAACAATGAGAGGTAGAAAAAATCATAAAGAGCTCTTGGATGCAAAAAAATTAGAAGGTAAGAAAAAATATATTATTCAATTTTTCCAATCTAAAAAGTGGAGTGTGAAAAACACTACAAAGGTGTAATGAAAATTATATCTTAGAATGTTAGGGGTCTAAATTCCCCTAACAAAAAGTGACTAGTGAGGCACCAGTTATAAAATATGTGTTTTGATGTTTTCCTCCTACAAGAAATGAAGCTCAATAGAGGGTAGGGTGAGGGTTTGATGAGTAGAAGTTGGAATATATGGAGGTGTTGGTTTATGGAATTCACAAGGGATTCTAAGGGATTGGTGGTCATTTGGTCTCATGCCAAGGCTCTGGTAAAATAAATTAGTTTAGGGGCTAGTTGGAAACTTTGAAAGGTTATGATTTTTCTTCTAACCTTTATTTGTTTTTGTTTAATCTATATGGGCCAAATTCAGTGTCTAGGAAAGCTTGATTCTAGATGGAAATTTAGTATCAGAAGGATATTTTACCTGGATAATGGTGTGTGTTGGGGAGTGACTTCAATTCCATCATGTCTAATATGGAAAAATGTGGGGGATTAAAAAAGAGACTCAATCTTAGAGAGACTTCTTGAGTTTTGTGCTAACTTCTAGCTTGTTGGACTTGGTCCCTAAGAAAGGTTTATTCTCTTTGACAAATAGGTGCTTGGGGTTTAACAACATAGTGGATATTTTAGATCATTTCTTGGTCTCCTTGATTTGTCTAGATGTGGATTGGGTGATGGAGAGTAAAATTTTACCTATTTAAAATTCAAACCATGCTCCAATCAAGCTAAAAAATATTGAAGATGGCATACCACCCAAATGTTATTTCTAGTTCAAATTGATGTGGTTTAAGGATCCTTCCATACCTAGCTTAATTAATAAATGATGGACTAAATCTCTTAGGTGGAAGGATCAAAGTCATATATTTTAAATGTGAATTTCCAGTATATCAAGGCATGCTTTAAAACCTAGAACAAAGATATCTTCAAGGAAATCCCAAGGGTGGAGGTGGAACTAGCAATCAAATTTTGCTAAACAATGGTATGGATGTGAGTCTCTATGTGTGTGAGAAATAACTATTGGCTAAATAATAATATTTTCATGTTATGGATGAAGTTTTATATAAATAGAAGTCTAAGGAGCTTTGGCTCAAGGATGGTGATGGTAATACCAAATTTTTTCACAATTCCACTTAGGTGAGATGGAGTACCAATCACATCACCTTCATTAAGGCAAGATATGGGAGAATTATGGAGGTAAAATCTAAAATTAGAGAGGAATAAATCTCTTTCTTTAAATATTTGCTAATTAGTACTGAAGCAGTCAACTTGTAGGCAAAATCTATAAGCCTTAGTCAAATCCCATGGGTTCTAATAGAGAATCAGGATGGATATCAACTATACTTTCATAACCCTTATCCCTAAATGGGGAGTTGAAAATCTCCTTTGTGGAATATAGGCCTATCTCTCTTTGTAACATGGTTTACAAAATTATATCCAAATCCATTTCCTTTAGACTTAAAGGCCTGTTAGAAGACATGATCTTTGGTGAGTAGGTTGTTATGTCCCTTGATGGAACATTCATGATGGCATCATAATTACCCATTAAATTATTCACTCCTTGTGGTAGGTCATAATAATGGGATGATTCTCAAACTAGATATTATCAAAGCCTATGATAAGGTATGTTAGCAGTTTTTGATAAATATCTTGGAAAGCTTCAATTTTTCCAAGGACTAATGAAATTGGATTTTTAGTTGTATTTAGAGCCCTAGATTTTTAGTTTTAATTAATGGAGAACTGGCTTGCTTCTTTGAGACCTCCCATGGCATTAGATAATAGGACCCCAATTTCCCCTTTCCTTTTCATCTTTGAGGTGAAGGCACTAGGGAGAATGATTTTTGGTGTATTATTGGATTGATAGATCAAAGGATTAAGGCCATGGAAGGGATGGAGAATATTATGAACTAATAATTCACTAATGACATAGTTTTATTTGGATTACTGATAGTTGGGGAAGCACAATATTTCAAACATATTCTTGTGAATTATGAGTAGGCATCTAGGAAATGTATTAATACAGTCAATTCATAAGAATTCTTCATTAACACCTCTTTACAAGAGCAAATCACTATTACATGTATTCTGAATTTCAAAACTGGGAAGTTTCTTGCTAAATATTTGGGCATCCCTCTTTTTGTAGGAGTTGGTACTTTGGGATAACCTGATAAAAGGGTTTAAATCAATATTTGTGGTGTGAAAAGGAAAATGACTCTTTGGCTAGTCAGATCACCTAGATTAAGTCAATGTTGAGCGCACTACTGATCTACACTATATTGAATCTACAACCACTGACTAAGGTGTTAAAGGAGCTAAATTGATTAATGAAGAATTTTAATGGTAAGGCACATAGCATAAGAATAATATACCTCTTATCAAATGAGACAAGGTTTGTCTCTCACAAGTAGGATGGGTTGTAATGATTAAAAACTTGGTAATTCAAAACATGATGCTTGACACTAAATTGGTATGGGACATGGTGAATCAAACTCAAGCTATGTGGAATAGGCTACTCTATAATAAATATTTTGGGGATTTTTACCCAACTAATATCTTAAATGTGGGGAACCTGACTAAGGAATCCCACCTCATGAATTTCATTATCAAATGCAGATAAAATATTAAGAACCTCATGGAATGGGCATAAGCCCTTGTAGGAGGTTCATGATATGGGAATGGCCAAGGAGATACTAGAAAATTTGTGGTGGAATAAAATGAAATATTATCTTGAGCTAAGGCATTTTTTAGTACTAAACTATTGGAAGTGAAAATAAATAGAGACATTGTTAATCCCAAAGAACCAAAAGTAGTTGCTAGTGTTTCAATAAATTTATTTCTTATTATGGAAAGGAGGAATAGAAAAAACTAAGTATAGATATCATTAAAAAAATTGATTGATAGTGCATGTGTTAAATCAAAAGATTGTGAAGAGCTCCTCTTTATCTTGGGAGGATGACCTATAGATAAGAAATCATTAAATCAAACTTTTTTGTTAGATAGATAGTTGAGTGGATTGCCTAGCAATAGCTAGATCCCAGAAGCGAGAGCTTCCTTAAGGGCTGTCAATCCACATGTTTTAAATAATTAATTTTATGAATAAAATAGAAAGGTACTTGCATCAATAAATTAAAAGGTACTAAAATAGAATACATGAGTGCTTGATAATAAAATAGACTAGAAATGATTGGATTAGTGATAAACTAATTAACACTAGTGAAGAAGGTTGGGATCAATCTCAAAAAATAAAAAAGGGACAAGTAGGGACACATAAGGTCAGGTTTGGTTAGGTGTAGGTAGGTAAAATTATCTTGCTAGTTTTTGGTGCCATAGTGACTATTGGTGGTTGGGGTAACCATCGACAGTTAAGGTATCCGTTGGTGGTCAAGTTGGCTGTAGGCAGTTGGGCAAACCATCGATGGTTGAGTCAATCATCAAGGTTATCATGTCTAGATCTGAGTTGATAAATTACTAATTGATGAGATCCAAAAGATGGATTTTAAGAGGTGGATAAGGTCTAGGTTGATTACAAAATGGAAATAAATTAAATGAATACTAAGAATCAAGTACTTGTATAGCTAGAAGTTGATTGAGTGGATGGTTAAGGGTCATTAGCTTGTTGGTGGAATCTAACTTGATTTTGGTAGAATAACGGTACCTGAGAGCTTGGTGGAGAGGTAGTGGTAAGTTAACTCTGATATAATTACTATATTTTTTATGGCAATTGGCCTGTAAGAAAAAAACTCCTAGATGCACAAGCTCTTGATGATCATTGCAGATGAGTTTCACCTCCCAACTCCACTCTTCTTATAAGCATAAGCAAGAGGTAGAAGTGAAGGATTAATTGGGTCATCTAATCACAAATTTTCCATGCAAAGGCTTACAATATCATTTAGACAAGCTATAATTAGAAAAGTAAAACAAATGGTTTGCATGCTTTTGGTTAGGGAGGTAGACCCTGGCCGTTGATGATCAAGGTGATTGTCGATAGTTACCCTAACCATCAGTGGTTGAGTGGAGAGGGGTAAAAAGGTCTAAAAGGCAAGGTTAAGTTAGTTAATTTAAATTGACTATGGGCTAGGTCAATTAAGGGTTAGAAGGTGATACTAGTCCTAAGGGAGTCATATGGTAGTCCAGGGGATTTATGACATTCAGAATCACAGTGTGTAGATTTTTGGTGTCTACATTTTGCCCTTTTTTATTATGCATCTTTGAATCAATAAGATTTAAAAAAAAATTGATATTAGTCAAAGATCTGTTGGCTACCACAAGTATGGGAAGAGGTGTTCCCCCTCAAACTAGGAGGTGATGAGATAAATCAAAATTGGGTGTGGGTTTGACAAGGTTGGTGAAGGTGATGATGAGGGTAGACGTCATTGGGTGCTAAAGTACAAATATGTGCACAATATGTGAAAAAAGGTGTGATAGGAGATCATACAAAGACTAAGTTGTCATAGTTGATAACAATAAAGGTTGATGTTAAGGGATAAGTGACCAGTGTACCACATGACCACATTTAGGCATGGTGGTTGGGTACACTTGTTATTCTCTTAGATAAGGTTGGTGTTTCCAGTGGGTATCCAAGGTAGGAAGTGATCTTATGAAAAACACAAATAGGTCAAGTGTCATTGGGATCTGAGGTAGGAAGTGATCTCAAAAGACACAAGTGGGTTAGGTAAGTGTGAGGTGGTACAAAGTCAAAAAATGGTCAACATGGCAATGTTGTTGCTGTAGGCAAAGGATCAAGCAAAAAGTGCCATAAAACATGCATGAGCTAGGCTAAAATAGACTGAAAATGAGGTGATGAGGTAGTCAGGGTGGGTGAGTGTTGGGTAGGTATTATGGGTGGTTGGATTGGTAGGGGAGCCAGTTTAGCAACACTAGGGTAATGGGTAGCATCTGTACTTAAAAAAATGGGGACAAGTGGTGGTTCGATAGGCATAGTAGGTGGATAGGCATCAGGACCTAGAGGAGTTCTAAGAGGTAGTGGTACCCTAGGGTATAGATATAGCTAGATATATATGACTATTGTATATCATTTTGATTCTGGCCTGTGAGCCAATGCGAAGGGATGTACATTTTGAGAGAGTGTTATATCTATCTTTACTTACACATTGTTATGATCATTTAACTTACAAGCTTATATATGTGTTATTTATGTTCATATGCATGGTTTTATGGTTAATGTTTTGATATTGATTGTTTAAATGTTTATGGATGTTATTACTTTATGATATTGGTTATGGTTAGGGTTGTTTTTATGGTTATGCTTATGGCATGCTATCTTTAATGAGTGGTTTGGATTTCATTATGTTTAAACATGTTCACATTGATTTTATTGCTTATGGATGTGATTATCATGTATGACATGGTAATTTAGATGCTTATGTGTATATTTATGTCTCTTTGTTGTTAATGTTTATGATAAAATGCATGAGATAGTTTAATTAACACCAGATGGGAGAATAGAGAATATAATCAAGAGGCGAATGCCCATGACAATGTCAAATAGTCATGATAGGATAAGAAAAGGGCCTGATGCTTCTTCGTTGACAAGGACTAAAATAAAAATGAAGTTGGATTGACTTAATGAACATAAGCCCTTAGAATGTTTCATATTAGCATTCGTCAGTTGGATAAAAAGGTGTATTGACCACATAATGTCAAGTAAGATCAAAAATCCCTTGCATATAGGGGGTGGGTGAAAATGGAACCTTCTTGTGAGACTAGCATGCATCTTCTATAGGTGTCCAGAGAGTTAGTATAGATAAGACAATGCCAAGCTATGTAGACTCATCGATGTGAGAAGTCTACTTGTGGAAGCTAATTATGGCTTCCACCTTATTGTGCTACTTGAGAGCCAATTGTGAGTTTCAAGATTATTTTGCTTTTGTTTTGATTATGATAATGGGTCTTCTGCTAATTTTTGTATATGGGAGGATGATCGATGCAGGAAGCTTCCAAGAAATTTCTATGCTTTTGACAAATGCCTACCTAGCCATCCTTTGAGGGAGTGGTCTAAGTTTATGCGCTTTGTTTAAATGCTTTTGAGAGCTATCCTTTGAGGAAGCAGTCGACCTTTTTGGAAATTTCAAAGAAGTTTCAATAGTTGTCTTTTAAGGGAGCAGTCTAAAAATGTTAGGAATGACCCATGATTGATAATGATAGGAATTTTATTATTTTTCTTTTATTTTACTTGACATAGATTTACTTAGGTAGACTTAGTGGTTCACCTTTATGAAGGCAAAACTAAAACCACAAGAAGATTGATTAGGTGTGAATAGGTTTAGGTGACAATGACCATGGGAATCCATTCTATGAAGGTATGGAAAGTACCATGAGAACCATTTTATGGGTAGATCTGTGGTACCCATTGTTCAAGATTAGGATATGCTAGTGACAGATAATCACATGATTCATTTTTAATCAATTGTCCCTTAAAAAGGGGGATGAATATGGGTAGATATGAGGGATGAGCTTAAGTGAAATAAAAGGTGAACTTGATCCTTCCTAACAAAAGAATGGATGCAGATGTGAAGTGTTGAGGGGCTGAAGTTCTAGGTGGCCTTTGAGAGAACATAACTGATAAGCTCCTGACCTATACTTATGGGTTATATGATATAAGGTTTAATCCAATTGAAAGAAATCTTACCCCAATTACTTTTCACCATATTAGTGACATGTTGATTTTCCTTTAGGATAAGGTCTCTAATGTTGAACTCTCACATTTTAAGGTGTTTATTATAAGTATGTTTGATACGCTCTTGATATACATAAAGATGGGTGAGGACTGATAAATGATGCTAATTGAGTAGCTCCAATTGGGCCAGATTGTGTTGATGGTAATTCTCCTCTGAAATAAAAAATTACAAATATATATATGAAGAGAAGGGATTTGGACTTTAAGAGGTAAGACAACCTCTACCCAAAATACAAGAGAAAATAAGGTAGCACCCATAGGGTTCTAATGCTTGTACAATATACCCATAAGGTGAAGGGGATGTGCAAATACCAATCTTGACCAAATGCATTAACCATTTAAGGTAACATGTTATTAAGATTTTTGTTAGAGGCTTTTGCATGTCCATTTTCTTAAGGGTGATAGGGTGAGGAGAAGCTTTACTTAATGTTGAATGCATCACATGAACCCTATAATTGCTTGTTCTTAAAGGATTTACCATTTGTGGTGATAATCTTATGAGGAACACTGAAGTGATAGATAATGTGATGGTTGATAACATAGATAATCTTCTCCACTTTAGTTGAGGCTAGAGAAATAACCTCTACCCACTTGGAAAAGTATTTAATTACAGTGATAATTGAATGGTGTCACTATGAGGAATGGGGATTAATTTCCCCAATGAGACCTATACTCCATTGTGAAAAAGGCTAGAAATTGGTAGAAACTTGAAGGCTTTGGATAGGTGTGTGATGCAAATTAGCATGTTGTTGACATTTGACACACTTTTTCACATAATCACAATAGTCTTGGTTAAGGGTAGGCCAATAATAGCTAAGACAGAGGATGTGCTTAGCTATAACAAGGCCACTAAATTCTCCCCCATAGATACTGCCATGCATTTCCTTGATAGAGTGGGAGGCTTCATGGTTATACAAGCAACAGAATAAGAGGCCGTCAAATCCACAATTATAAATAATCCCTCCCATAATGGTACAGTGAGAGGTAATCTAAATAAATGATCTTTGAGCATTTCAAGAAAGGCCATAGGGAATAATGTCAAGGTTTAGGTAATTGAAGGATTGTTATTACCAAGGGTCAGGTTGGGTCTCCTCAACATTGAAGATGGTGGGAAAATATGGTTTGATATAGGATGGTAGGGTAAGCCTATGGATAAAAACAAACTTAGAAACTAAGGGTGTAGATGGTATTTGAGAGGCAAGGGAAGCCATGGTGTTCGTAAACTTGTTGGTAGATCATAGGGTTGATTAGATACAGTAGTGTTGAAATGATGCTAGGATTTCATCAACTAGTTATTTGTAATATTGTAAAACATCAATATTAAACTAGTAAGAGCCATTGATTTGATTGACTATAAGTTGGGAGTCATCAAATATATTGATTGTTTTGACTCCTATGGCTAAGGTAGTCTGAAGTCCTATCATTAGGGCTTCATACTCAGCCATATTATTATTACATTCAAATTCAAGCTTAAAGGACAAAAGAAGAGGTTCACCATCAAAGGGAATAAGTATGATACCTGCTCCCCCACCATGTTGACATTTTTATCCATCAAAGAACATGATGACTTGATAGGTGAAATCTGCTTGAGATAAGGTCATAATGGAATTAAAGGGGAGTAGGTTGATTGTCTATTAATGGTGCTTCAGCCAATTGGTTAGCAATGACTTTCCCCTAAATTGAATTTTATTAGAGGAACTCAAGATTAAACTCTGATAAAAGCATGAGCCACTTAGCCATATGTTGGTTTTTGTATGGCTTGGAGTGCATGTACTTGACTGAGTCTATGTTGGTTATGACATAGGTTTTATGGTTAAGAAGGTAGTGGTGAAGCTTGGTGGATACGAAGGCTAGAGCTAAGCAGAGTTTCTCATCATGGGTATACCAACTCTCATATTACACCAGCCTGCAACTAATGTAGTATATAGCTTGCTCTCTATGTTGTTCATCTTAGTGAGCTAGCATTGCCCCTAGGGAATGGTCAATGGAAGAGATATATAGGTATAAAGGTTGGTCATATTTATGAGGGGTAAATATAGGTGGTGAAAAAAAATACTATTTGAGTGAATCAAAGGCCTTTTGACAATCACTATTCTACTTTAAAGAGATATCCTTCTTTAGAAGGTGGTGGAAGGGTTAGCATCAGTACAAAAGCTAAGAAATGAAATGGAAAATGGACTGAAGCTTCCCTTGCAAGCTTCAGAGTTGCTTGAGGTTGGTGGGAGGAAGCATGTCTACTATTGCTTTGATTTTTTCAGGATCAACTTTGATTCCTTGAAGGGAGACAATGAAGCCAAGAAGCTTTCCTGACAAGACCCCAAAAATGCATTTTGTAGGGTTAAGATAGACATGATAGTGGATAAGTCACTCAAAGATGATCTTAAGAATGGCTAAGTGATATTTTTGGAGTTTGGATTTGCTTAGAAGATCATTTACATAGTCCTCTATGATCATATGGATAAGGTCATGAAAAATGTAGGTCATGGCATGTTAGTAGGTTGCACCAACATTCTTTAACCCAAAAGGCATGACTCTATAGTAAAAGGTCCCCCAAGGGGTGGTAAAGGCATTTTTATACTTGTCTTTGGGAGTAATCATGATCTGATTATAGCCTAAAAATTGTTCCATGAGAGATAACATCTCATGGCCAACTGTAAGATCAATAAGCTAGTTAATGCTAGGTAGAGGAAAATCATCTTTGGGGTATGTGAGGTTGAGGTCAAGAAAGTCCATATAAATACATAGTCCCCCTATGGCTTTAGTGATAGGTATGACATTCAAAACCCATTGGCTATAGTCAATAGGTTGAATGAAGTTGACATATAGGAGACACTGAAGCTCTTCTTTGACAAGAAGGGTTATGCAAAGATGCATGTGTCAGAGCTTTTTCTTGATAGTTTTGGCATCATGATGAGTGACTATGTTATGGGTAGAAATGGTAGGGTCGATCCTAGGTATATCACTATAAGACCAAGTAAAGGCTATGTTATGATCTTGGAGGAAAGAGGGAAGTCCTAAAGTTCCATGTTATTCAATGATTAGCCAATTTTAACTATGTAAGGGTTATCTAGAGTACTTAAGTTGATATCCATGTTAGAATCATTTAACATGGTTGAGGTCTTAGGAGGAAGGGATTTATGGATCAGATAATCCAAGGCACCAAAGAAGGTGAGGATAAAATCATCATCCTGACACTGAATAGTGTTAATGGTGGCAGAGTCTTCTCCTATCATTTAAAGATGGATCAAAGGGATGGTTATGGTCACCCCCTCCTTTTGATAAGTTAGGGATCTAAGGCTAATCATGTTGATGAAAAAAATTTAGGTGGGATGATGTCATCATCCTCACATGAAAGTGGAGGCGAGGTTGCTGAGGAAGGGGTATCTTCCTCAATAATAGTGGTGGCGAGTGTTTTAGGTTGCTTAGATTTCTTCTTATTAGGCAAGATGAAACCAATTTCATGATTCTCATATGGCTTCCTAGTTTTGATGGTGACCAATTTGTGTGGGCCATGCTCATATCTTCCAAGACCAAAATCTTGCCAAGTGCACCAATGGAGGTATGTCTTGGCAAAACTTAATTTATCAAGGTAAGAAGAACTAGTGGTAAGTGGCCCTAGTAAAAGAGAGGTGGTAGAAGCATTGAGGTATTTGTTGAGTCCCCCATACACAAAATGGTATTGATGATTAGGTGGTCTAAAGTGAATGATAGTTCTAACATTGGGGTCATATCCCAATTGGTTGGCAAGTTTCCCATACTCATGAGGAGTAGGGGAAGTGTCAAGTGATAAAAGGTGACATACTCCCCCAATGAAAGGTGATGGAACATGGATTCCAAAGGGTCTATGGTGGGGATTTTGTGTGAGGGTATAGAGGAACTAGTTTATGCCTCATCAGTGGAAGGAGGTATGATATTTGCTTTAGTAGGTGAAGGTGGCGTTTGAGTTGTTGAGGGTGTGTTGGATAGAGGTATGAGGACATTGTTGGGGTGGTAGGTCATATTAAATGTTGAGAAATGACTTGGGTCAGCTTAGATAGTGATGATCTAGCCTTCATGCTCAAACCTAATGCAATGGTGGAGGGTAGAGGGAACACAACCCATGGAGTGAATCCAAGGTCTTCCTAAAAATCCATTGTATTAGAATTCACCTTTTACAACATAGAATAGTTTAGAAAGCATGTGGGGTCCTACACGGATATCAAGGATGATAATTCCCAATGTAGTGGCCATGGTATTATTGAAGGAATGAAGGATGGTTGAGGATTTGGACATGACTTTATCTGACAAGTTGAGTTGGTTGTAGGCATGAGAGGAAATGATGTTTATGCTAGCTCCCCCATCAATCATGACTTATTTGATGCAAGTTTGATTGATGTAGGCAATGATAAAGAGAGGAGAATCCTGGTCCTTAGGATAGATGGAGGGTATTTCTAAATCCTTGAAGGTAATAAGGTTGGAAATATGAAGAGCACCGATAAAGGTAGCTAGAGATTGGGGGTCCTCAAACTGGACCTCAATGGATTGCAAAGCCTTGATTAGTGCTTGGCAGTGATGGGGAGAGGTAGAGATCAACTCATACAAGCTCATCTTTATTGGGGTCTGATGAAGTTGTTTGAAGATAACTCTCTAGATGGATTTTGAGGGTTAGATTGGGAGGCACCTAAGTTGTTAAGTTTTTGTTGATTACAGGTCACTCACAGGGGTTTTTGTTTGAGTGGGAGTAAAGTAATGGCAGAAGAAAGTAAGCTAAGAATGGAGAAACTTAATGGCAAGAATTATCAATTATGGAGGATGCAGATAGAAGATTATCTATATCAAAAAGATCTGTACTTATCGTTGGGTGGGGTTGCATGAAAGCCCATAGATATGCAAGATGAAGAATGGAATGTTCTTGATAGAAAGGCTCTTGGCGCTATAAAGCTAAGCTTGGCATCGTCTGTGATTTCCACCTTATCATAGGCAAAGACAACGGTAGAGTTAATGGAATCTTTGGCAAATTTATATGAAAAACCCTTAGCTTCGAATAAGGTATTTCTTATGAAGCAATTATTTAATTTGCAAATGCAGGAAGGTGGATCGGTATATAGTCATCTTAGTGATTTCCATGGATTAGTAAATCAGTTAATCTCAGTCAACATAGTTTTTGATGATGAAATTAAGGCTCTTTTAATCTTATGTTCTTTACCTGAAAGTTGGGATAGCTTGGTAATGGCAGTTAGTAATATTGTGTCTGCTTCAAATATCTTAAAAGTTGATGATGTTGTTAGTGTAATTTTGAATGAAGAAATTTGCAGGAAAAGCACAAGGGAATCATCAGGTAATGCTTTAGTGTTGAAAGTAGGGGAAGGCAAAGAGAGAAGAGCAAGCAAGGGAAATCAAGGTCAAAGATAGGCAGTAGATCCAAATCTAGAAATGGAGGTATAACTTGCTAGAATTGTGGAAAGAAAGGGCATGTAAAGAAAGATTGTTGGTTGAAAGAAGATCAGCATGAAGGAAATAACGAAGCAAATGATGCAGGTATTGTTGCATGGGATGCTCTTATATGTCTCTTGGATAAAGTAGAATCTTGGGTTTTTGATTTTGGTGCCTCTTTCAATGCAACCCCAATAGAGAATTTTTTCATGATTATGTCCATGGAGACTTTGGAAAAAATTATTTAGGGGATGGTGAGCCTTGTCAAATGGTTGGCAAAGGGGAAGTGTAGCTGAAATTGTAGAATGGCAACACATGGGTGTTGAAGGATGTCATGCATGTCCCAGTCCTGAAGTGGAATTTGATTTTTGTAGGAAAGCTGGGTGATGAGGGTTCCACAGTAAGTCTCATAGCAAAATCTTGGAAAGTTTCCAAGGGTGCACTTGTTTTAGCAAGAGGTAAGAAAGTAGGTACACTTTATCTATCTATTTGTATTATTGATTCTCCTTCTGTTTTATCTACTTCAGATGTAGATGCAAAGATGTGCCACTATAGGCTTGGTCACATGAGTGAAAAGGGAATGGATGTTCTTAAGTCAAAAGGTAAGCTTTCAGATTTGAAAAGCATAGATCAAGATTTTTGTAAGCAACAGAAGAAAGTGAGGTTTCTTGAAACTAGGTCAACAAAGAAGAAGCACAGGTTGGAGCTTGTTCACACAGACGTGTGGGGACCAGCTCAGGGAGCTTCTATTGGAGGATCACAGTATTGCATAAAGAGGAAATCTGATGTTTTTGACACTTCTAAGAACTGGAAAGCCTTGGTTTTCAAGGAGAAGATGATGGAGAGAGATCAGCTCAAGAGGCTGAATAATTTTGAGCAGGGCAATGTTGATTTGGACAAGGTTATGATCCAAAATGAACTCACAGGTAAAAATCATCACTCACAAGAAAACACAATTACCAACGTCAGTCAGGTGAGAATTGATGTCGATCAAGAAAGAATCGATGTCAGTCTGGTGGAGACCAAAGTCGGTGATGTCAGGTAGGTGGACATCGATGTCAGTCAGGAAACTGACATTGGTGATCAGGTGGAATCGACATCAGTCAGGTGCAGACTGAGGTCGGCCAGAGATGACCGAGATCGATCACTATTAGAACAAAATTTGGGTGGACAACAAGCTGTCAATGAGTCTCAAATGCCCATGAGGAGGTCTAAAAGGGTAAGTAAGCCTCAAATTTGTTATTCCCCTTCTTTATACTACTTGTTGCTCACTGATGGTCAAGAATCAAGAAGTTTTGAAGAGGCAATGCAGGTAGAATCTAGGAAATAGTGGGAGCATGGCATGAATGAGGAAATTGATTCATTAGAAGAGAACCAAACATGGGATTTGGTAGAGTTCCCAGCCAAAAAAGCACTAAAAGATGAATGGATTCACAGGTTAAAGAAAGGAAAGAATGGATAGGTGAGACAGAAGGCCAGGTTATATGGTCTTGAGCAAGCTCCAAGACAGTGGAATTTGAGGTTTGACAGGTTTATGAAAAAGCATGGCTTTAGAAATGTCAATGTGACCATTGTATTTATTTTATCAAGTTGGATAATATTAGCTACATTATTTTGTTACTGTATGTAGTGTATATGCTTGTTGCAGGGTCACACATGTAGGGAATTGCTGAGCTAAAGGTAAAAGTAGCTCAAACATGTGCCAAGAAGGATTTAGGAGCAGCAAAGAAAATCCTTGGCATGAGTATTTCTAGAGATAGGAAAAATCATAGGTTGATTTTGTCTCAAGAGGATTATGTGAATAAGGTAGTGGAGAGATTTGATATGCAAGATGCAAAACTGGTAAGCACACCTATGGTTGGACAGTTCAAGTTGAGCTATGAACAGTGTCCTAAATCACATGATGAGGTTGGGTACATGGTATGTACTAGACCTAATATTTCCCAAGCAATGGGAGTTGTCAGCAAGTTTATGGCCAATCCAGGAAAGGAGCACTGGAAAGCAGTTCAATGGATTCTCATATATCTGAGAGGGACCAGTAGTAGGTATTTATGCTATGCAGGGTCAAGCACTTCTCTACATGGGCATGTAGATTCAAATATGGTAGGTGACTTGGATGGCAGGAGAAACACCACAGGATATGTGTTCACTATTGGTGGAATGGCAGTTAGCTAGATTTCAGAGTTGTAGAAGGTTGTTGCAGTCATGGTGGCTAGCAAGGATAAAAACCCTGCAGATATGTTAACAAAGTTGGGAACAAAGGAGAAGTTGAATCTTCATTCAACTTTTGTTGGTCTTCAAGATTAAACTTGAAGATGGAAATACAAGCCAAAAAAAAATTAGAGGACGTTGTTGTACAGGTACAGGTGCAGCTACTTATCTCCAAGTGGGAGATTGTTAAGTTGTGGAGCTAAAAGCTTCACCAATATGCAAATGTGGAGGTTGTTGAGTGTCACAGTAACTGACATCAGTCAAGCCAACCAACATCAGTCATATTCAATGTACACAGTAATCGACATCGGTTAGTAGTTGGCCAGCATAGGTCAGATAGGAACTGACGTCGATCTCCTGTGTGTTTCTAAAACTGATAATTAGATGAACAGTTAGTTTGATGAATAGTCAGTTTGCATGTAAAGACTAATTTTAGTTTTGAATCTGTGTTTCTAATTATTTTTTAGTTTGGGATCTATTTAAGAGACCCATGGGGCTGTATTGTAATCAAGGACAAGGACGAGATCCTTTAAAGTGTAAGATCAGTTGATCTACAGGTAGCAAGATTAGGTAGATCTACATGGTAAGTAAGATCAGTTAGATCTGCAAGTGTGCAAGATCAAGAAGGTATGCTTGGTGTAAGGTAAGAAAAACAACCATTGAGTTGATTGTCACTGGAAGGTGGACTGGAAGTAGGCAACAACAACAATTGGGTTGATTGTCACTCGCTGGTGGAGGGAATAACTTGGTTATTGAGTTGTGATTGTAATTGATTGAGAGAGAGAACACTTGAGGGAGAATTACTGTATACCCAAGAGGTGTGGGAAGAGTGAGATTTCTTCATTGTATTTCCTTTTGGAAGAGTGTTAATACAAATTGTATTGTTTCTCGTATCTCATATTCTTTGCTATTTCTGAATTCTAGTTACTTATTACTTCTGGTTTAATTCCACGTTTAGTTGCTTATACAAAGGTAATCAATTGTACTCTCAGAGTAGAGTAGGGGATCCTGACAGTTGGTATCAGATCTCGGTTTAGAGCTTGGTTCACTAACACCTTGGTTTCAGAGTGTGTTAAGTGTTTATTGATTACAGGTCACTCACAGGGGTTTCTGTTTAAGTGGGAGTAAAGCAATGGCAGAAGAAAGTAAGCTAAGAATGGAGAAATTCAATGGCAAGAATTATCAATTATGGAGGATGTAGATAGAAGATTATATGTATCAAAAAGATATGTACTTACTATTGGGTGGGGTTGCATGAAAGCCCACAAATATGCAAGATGAAGAATGGAATGTTCTTGATAGAAAGGCTCTTGGCGCTATAACGTTGAGCCTGGCATCGTCTGTGATTTCCAACTTATCATAGGCAAAGACAATGGTAGAGTTAATGGAATCTTTCTGATACAGATAATCTTCTATCTGCATCCTCCATAATTGATAATTCTTGCCATTGAATTTCTCCATTCTTAGCTTACTTTCTTCTGCCATTGCTTTACTCCCACTCAAACAAAAACCCCTGTGAGTGACATGTAATCAAAAAACACTTAACACACTCTGAAACTAAGGTGTTAGTGAACCAAGCTCTGAACCAAGCTCTGATACCAACTATCAGGATCCCCTACTCTACTCTAAGAGTATAATTGATTACCTTTGTATAAGCAACTAAACACTGAATTAAACTAGAAGTAATAACAAACTAGAATTTAGAAACAGCAAAGAATATGAGATACAAGAAACAATACAATCTGTATTAACACTCTTCCAAAAGGAAATACAATGAATAAATCTCACTCTTCCCACACCTCTTGGGTGTATAGTAATTATCCTTCAAGAGTTCTCTCTCTCAATCAATTACAATCACAACTCAATAATCAAGTTGTTCCCTCCACCAGTGAGTGACAATCAACCCAATTATTGTTGTTGCCTACTTCCAGTCCACCTTCCGGTGACAATCAACTCAATCGTTGTTTTGCCTACCTTACACCAAGCAAACCTTCTTGATCTTGCACACTTGTAGATCTAACTGATCTTACTTACCATGTAGATCTACCTGATCTTGCTACCTGCAGATCAACTGATCTTACACTTTGAAGGATCTCGTCCTTGTCCTTGATTACAATATAGCCCCATGGGTCTCTTAAATAGATCCCAAACCAAACAATAATTATAAATGCAGACTCAAGACTAAAATTAGTCTTTACATGCAAACTGACTGTTCATCAAACTAACTGTTCGTCTAACTAACATTTTTGGAAACACACAAGTGATCGATGTCGGTTCCTGTCTGACTGATGTTGGCCAACTACTAACCGATGTCGGTTACAATGTACACTAAATATGATCAATGTCAGTTGGCCTGACCGACGTTAGTTACTGTGACACTCAGCAACCTCCACATTTGCATATTGGTGAAGCTTTTAGCTCCACAACTTAACATCACCTAAGATAGACACCTTGGGTTTGGTCGAAGATGAAGACAATTGGGTGTAGGTTAGTTGGGAGTTTGAGGAGGGGTATGTCCAAGGAATGGACACCTTGCCTTCCCCTTATCCTATTATTGTGCTCTCATGACCACATTGATAGTATGGGTAGAAGAAGAGGTTGAGTTGGAGGAATCATTAGATTCATATTCACTTTGAGGTGAGAGTGGAGGAGTGGGAAAGTGTTGGGTAGGTATTGTGGGTGGTTAGATTGGTAGGGGGATCATAGAAGGTTCATTTTTTAACAAATCATCCTCATCATAAAGCTGATGGATGATGGTTTAGAGGGCCTTACAGTTCTTTATTTCATGGTCGAGTGTCCTATGATAGGAACACATGTGGTGGTCATTGTACTAGGCATGTTTTGAAGTTAGAGGGCCAAAGGGCCTAATGGGAGGTAAGGCTAAATAGGAAGTCTGCAATAACATATAGAGGATGGCCAAGTATGACTTAGCTAAATGTGGTAAAGGTGTAGTGGTATTGGTTTTGGTGATTTGAGTAAGAGGTTGCTCAAAAATAGGTTTGGTAGTGGGTGTTTTGGGTAAGGTGGTATGTTTTTTGGATGGCTTCGATCTAGGCAAGGAGGTTGATGAGCTATAGGTGGAATATTTTAAGGTAGGTAACTTAGGTATTGTTAGCATGGTGAAAAGAGGTGCATCAGAGAGCAACTACAAAGGTGTAACCAAGAGAGGTGGTTAGGTTATCATAAAGGTAACTGGTCTCCTATTTAAGGTAGAGGGATGGGGTTCAAGAATGGAAGATGGAGGGCAAGGTTGAGGGAGGCAAAATTTGGGCCTTCTAGCCTTTGTGTGACTTTGCCTCTTTAGTTTCTTTGGTTTGGCATTTGGTTGGTGGGATTGAAGGGGTTAGGTCCACTTTCACATATGGGTGACTAAGGCTTGGTGTAGGAAGGATACCAAGATTTTTGGCAAACCTAGTTGGGATGATAGGAGAGGTCTTGGCTACATGGGTTTTGGTTGGCTTAAGTGATTGGTGGTTGATTGGTTTAGTAGAGGTTTTAATTGGTTGGTTATGGGGTTTGGTTGTTTGGGTAGATATGGTAAGAGGTTGGTTAAGAGAAGTGGTGGGTTGGTCAAATTAAGAAAGGGTTAGAGGTTTCAGTCAGGTAATGTAAAGGAGACCTAATTGCTACCAAAAGGTGGCTCATGTTAGGGTTAGAGATAAATTCCAACTTCTAAATTATCCTAGAGAAGTATTTATAGGTTGGTTTGATTCCCTAAAGAGTAGACATGAAAGATAGGCCTCTAGGTGGAGACATAGAAATGGTAACCTTATCTTCTTCCTCAATCAAATTATGCGAGGTTGAAATAGATGGTTTCTCTATAGGAGGAGTAGACACGGGGTCTTTCTCATCAATAATGATCTCTAAAGAGAAATTAGTTTTCTTGGTAACTAAAGGTGAAGGTGAGATGGTGATGGTTGGTTGTTCTAGTGTATTAGTTAAAAGGGTAGCTAGCGGCTCCACTAACTCAATAAGTGAAGGGAGAGGGGATGGTATTTCCTTAGTTTGAGTATTCAAAAGAAGGGATGGTAAGTGCACTCTCTCCATAGATAGAGGAGGTGGAGGATTAGAAGATTGGGTACTAGGTGGTTCAATAATGATTACATCAAGGACCATGTTAATTGTATGGGTATCATGAGAACACTCAACATTATTTCTCTCATTCTTGGTAGGAGCATGGTTTGGAAAAGGTTCCCTGAATATATCAAGGGCTTGGCTTGATGGTGCAGTGGGTTTATCCAATGTAAGTTCCCCTTTGTCAATGAGGGATTGGACAAGGATCTTGAAGGTGTTGCACCTACTAACATCATGTCCTATTACTCTATGAAAGGCACACAAATCATTCTCATTATACCAATTAGGTGCAAGACAAGAGGATTCAAATTATTAGGTTGGCTTGATAGGAAGAAGTTGAATGATATTGGCTTTCAATAACTTCTCCAAGATGGAAGCATAGGATTCTCCAAGTGGAGTGAATTACTTTTGGTTATTCTAGGTTTGTTTGTTTGAGTTTTTATTTGAGGAACTAAAAGAAATTGATTGGTCAACAGAAGGTGGAGGAGCGGTTTTGAGGATGACTGCATTCGTAGTTCCCTTATTCTTAGTGTTGATATTGGGTTGATTGTTTGACTTGGAAGAAGAAGCCTCATTGGTTTTATAGGTTGAGTTCTTGTTTTTGAGTTTAATCTTTCCTTCATCAATGGCTTGGTTCTCCAACTTATGTGCCATGGTAAAACCTTCATCGAAGGTTCACACGCTTTGGACATGCAAGGTAGAGGAGATATGCTTGGCACATGCTCGAGCAAAGAGCTCTATGAGTTCAGGTTGAGGTAAGGATAATGAAAGTTGGTTAATAAGGCTCCTCTAACAAGCCACGAAATTAGTAATGGATTCATCCTCAAACTGTTAGATAAAATAGATTTTGGTGATAGAAACTTTCTTGGAGATATTGATAGAAAATCAGTCCAAGAAGGTTTAGGCTAGTTGGTTAAAAGATAATATGGAATGATTAGGTAAGGAACTATACCAAACCAATGCTAAACTAGATAGAGACATGGGGAAGGTGCAGAGGAGAAGGGTATCATCATAGGTGATGAGGTAACAAGCATGTATGAATGCCCTAAGGTGTTGTTGGGGATCCTCCTTACTTTGAAACTTAGAGAATTTGGGAAGTTCCCATTAGGGAGGATATGGCTTAATAGGTATGGATGGATGGATAGGCTCGTTATAGATTTGGTAATATGACAAGATGTTTTAAGTACTTGAGATGGATGACTTTAAAGTGTTCATCTTGTCTATAAGCATCTTCATTAAGTTGGCTTGGGGTTGTGTACCTGAAGGGTTATAAGATGCATATTATTGTGGTAGTTGAGAGACATATTGATAATGGGTAGAAGCTTGGGAGGCTACCACATATGAGTAAGTGGATGTCAATGGTATGGTAGAAGATGCATAAGGGTAGGTAGAGGTAGGTATTTTGGTAGTGGGTGCATGCCCTTGTAGATTATAAATGTAGCCAAAGGTTGGTTCAAGGGGTGCTTGTTAGATAGGAGCAATAGTTGGGTTGGTGACCGATGGAAGTGTGGTAACCCTTGTACTAATCGATGGCAAGGTAGAGGACATGAACACCACAAGGTTTTGAAATAGAGTGGTGGTTTACTGGTTGAAGGTAGCTAGAGGAAGTATGGTAGTGCCAGAGGTAGGTACTCCTAGAGTGGAGGAATGGTTGTTAGGAGTAGAAGGTATAAGGGCAGTGGTAGTTTGGGTTGGTTGGTTTTCAATGTTAGTCTCAAAGGGGTTGTTGGTTGATGAGGATTCTTGGGTAGTCAACGATTGTATAGTAACCATGGTAATAGAGGTAGTCCTTATGAGATGGGGGGCATGACATAAGGTGGATCTATAGATGGGGCTGGAGATGGAATATGGTAAGATGTGGTTGTAAGGTAGTGTTGCAAGGTCATGGGATTGTTGTCTAATAAAGTATAAAAATTTGCATCTCCTTGGGGAACCTCTTGAGGGAAGGTAGGACTTCCTAAGGGGTGAGGAGAGTTTGTTGGTTCATAAACATAGTCCATGGATGAAGAGGTAGAAGAGGTAGGTATAATTGGTGACAGGTTTTACTCCACAAGGTCTCTTCATTGTTGGCGAGTAAAAACCATACAAAATAAGAGAGATAGACAGCAAAAATAGCCTCACAACTCAAATAAAGAGAAGAAAAGAAAATGGTCAAAGTAATCAAATCACACTCTAAAAGATACGTTAGGCCCTAGAGTTTTAATTAATCTCACTTTTGGCTTATTCCTTAACAAGTTGTGTGATAGAAGTTAGTTTGTAGAGCAGGCACTAGAGAAGTCTATGGTTGGTTTTAGGTTATGTTTAGGTGCTCAAAATAGATTTGTATTGGAATCAATATGTGGCTTGGTATTGGGGCTTACCCCCTCACTTATGACACCGTAACGATAAGGGTATTGAGTGCTTAGCCATAATATATTGATATTCAAAGATTATACTCAACTAGAGAGCTAAGTTGGTCCCCTCTTTGTAATGACTTTCAAGTAAGATCATCGAGAAAGGGTAAGGTTACTGCTAGGTAATGAAATCCTAGTTGGGCCTTGTCTCAAGTATGTTTGGTATTTAATTGGTGAAAGTAGTCTGGTTTAGATGTGTGTAATAAAGAGTGAAGTTATAATAAATTACTTTATTATTAAGTTAAGCTATGTGAACTAAAATTTCAAGCAGTTGATAAATGCTCTTACTTTTAAGACCAAAATAAACTTTTGATTTCATTAAAGAGCAAATAATAGAGAGAGAATGCAAGAAAATAAGAACCCAAGTAGAGACACAAGGGTCCCACCGGGCATGCCATAATATTTTAGTGAATTTTTTGCTTATTATGGAAAGGAGGAATATAAGAAACTAAGTAAAGGTATGGTTAAAAAATCTAATTAATAGTGCATGCATTAAATTAAATGATTGTGAAGAGGATAACCTACAGATAAGAAAGCACTAAAGCAAACATGTTTGTTAGATAGATAGTTGAGTGGATTGCCTAATGATAGCTAGATCTTGGAAGCGAGAGCTTCCTTAGGGGTTGTCAATCCACATGTTTTAAATAATTAATTTTATAAATAGAATAGAAAGGTACTTGTATCAATAAATCAAAAGGTAATGAAATTGAATACAAGATTGCTTGCTAAGAAAATAGACTAAAAATGATTGGATTAGTGATAAAATAATTAACACTAGTGCTAGAAGTCTGGGATTGGTCTCAAAAAACTAGAAAGGGGTCTGTGATAGGCATGAACATAGAAGGTCAAGTTTGGTTGCGTGTAGGTAGGTGAAATTAGCTTGCTAGTTTTTGGTGCTATAGTGACCATTAGTGGTTGGGGTAATCATCGATGGTTAAGGTGACCATCAACAGTTGGGTAGACCATCAAAAATTGAGGCAACCATCGATGGTTACTGTGTCTGGATCTAAGTTGATAAATTACTAATTGACAAGATCCAAAAGATGGATTTTGAGAGGTGGATAAGGTCTAGGTTGATTATGAAATGGAAATAAAGTAAATGAATACTGAGAATCAAGTACTTGTCTTACCAAAAGTTGATTGAGTGGATGGTTGAGGGTGGTTAACATATTGGTGGAATCTAGCTTGATTCTGGCAGAGTGACAACACCTGAGAGCTTGGTAAAGAGGTAGCAACAAGTTGACTCTCTATTATAATTATTAGATTATTGATGGCAATTTACTTGCAAGAAACAAACTCTTAGATGCATAAGCTCTTGATGATCATTGTAGATGAGTTTCACCTCCTAGCTCCTCTCTTCTTATAGGCATAAGTAAGAGGTGGAAGTGAAGGTTCAACTAGGCTATCTAATTATAAATTATCCATGCAAAGGCGCACAATAGGATTTAGACAAGATATAATTAGAAAAGCAAAGAGGATGATTTGCATGCTTTTGGTTAGGGAGGTGGACCCTGATCATCAACAGTCAAGGTGACCATCAACATTTACCTTGATCATCAGTGGTCAAGTGTCAAGGGGTAAAAAGGGCTAAAGGTAAGGTTAAGCTAGTTAAGTTAAACTAACTACAGGCTAGGTTGATTAAGGGTCAGAAGGTGATATTGGTCCTAAGGGTGTCCTAGGGTAGTCCAGGGGATTTACAACATTTAGAATCATGGTGTACGTATTTTTTATGTCTACAATTGGCAATGTTTTTGGCAAAGCATAAAGTCTTCATCAATAACAAGGAGGACTCTATTCAATGGGTTGTAGCTAAAGCATGGGTGTATGTGGTCAATTTTGGTTATAAAATGGATAATAAATTAGAACCTACTTTCAATTGGGCCAAATTTTTGTGTTGGAGTAAGGTAAGTTTGCCCAAAGTTGGGGATTTTTCATGGCTTGCCATGCAAGGGAGAATATTGACATAGGACCACTTGCAAAGAATGGGGATTTTTAGGCCTTCCAAATGTAGTATGTGTTTAGTAGATGAAAAAGATATAATCACCTACTCTTTAATTTCCCCTTCATAAGGGTTGCACGGAATTGGATGTGTTTCAATATTTCTTGGTGTTAGGCTAGACTAGTGTCATTGTAGCATAATTTTATCTCATGGCCAACTAGTTTGAATAAAGACACATTTTCATGTTTTTGGAAGCTATGTTCAACAATTATGATATGGAACATTTTGAAATAATGAAACCATCACATTTTTTAATATTGTTCAAGTTCCTTTGAGGTGGTGATAAAAAATGCAGAAATAACCATGTTTTAGATTGGTTTTACTCACGCTAAAAGGGACAAGGGCAAACTCTCCAAGTTGGATTTACAGATAATCTCCTCATGGTGATGGTTGAAGGCTCCTCCTGTTAATGGGTTGGTCATTATTTAAAACACCATGAAATGAGCAAGGAAAATGGATTGGGTGTTGCCTCCCCTAGGGATGTTCAAATTAAAATTTGATAACATGGCAAGGTAAATCTAGGTGCTTTAGGAGTTGTACGTGTCATCCATGATTGTGTAAGCTCTCTTATTTGAGCACCCTCAAAGAATTTGGTGGATGATACTAACAATGAGGCTAAGGCCCAAGCTATAGTCTAGGGGCTTAATTTGGTGGTCCAATGTGGTATTGACATGGTCATAATTGAAGGGGATATTATGTTAATCAAATAAAAAAATTAGAATGTAAAGGCAAGCTCATGAAATGTGGAAAACATTCTCAACCATGCTTGGGACATGTTTGGTAACTTCAGTGCTTGGGAATCCAATCATTGCTTTCATGAGGCAAACATAGTGGGAGATGACCTAGAAAATAGAAGAATATCTCAAGTGGAAGACATAACAATTGATAATGATTGGAATGCTTAGTTGAGGGATAGGAGTACCTTAACATGGATAGTGTCATGATTGGATGAGCTATGGTGATGAGTAATTTTATGGAAGGCATTTGCATGTGCGAGGGAATATTAATTTCCCTTACTCGAAGAGCTACCTCCTCATATCCACATAAGGGTTAGGTTGATGGATGTAAACATTTATTTATGATGGTGTCAGAGGCAATTGGCATTTGAACAAACCCTTTGTAGTGATTATGGGGTGGTGGAGTTGGTGAATATGGACTGCATGTTGTATGTGGCTCTTAGTGAACCCCTTCTTTGGTTAAAGGTCATGTATCATGAGATGGATTTTGAGGGGAGAGTTATAGACTACAGGTTGAAAAAGGTATTTTGCATTTAGTCTAGTAGTGTGTGACATGCCATTAAGGTGATCATCAAGTCAATCTTGTTAGAGACCAATTGTATGCTTAAGGCTAATTATTTGATCATGTCAGTATTTATGGGAATTTTTATTATGACTTATAAGGATAAATAGATGATAGTCATGATGGTAGTTAAGCTCATTTGATCAAGGTTTAGGTTAGGGTTGGAGGTAGTTGTGGAGGATTTCACATTGGAATAAAATTGCTCTTGTATATTTTATGAATAGGTTGGGCAATGGATTTTGTCATTGAGAGTGTTTTGGGACTTGAAGGATATGTTCAAAAACTTGGTTGATTGATTGGATTTTATGGAAAATCAATTAAATAATATTAGACCTTATGGCACTTTATTTCTTATCTTAGAATTAATTGCCTTGTGGACCCCATTGACATATGTTATGGTTGTACTAGGTGGTAGGAAATCACTTGGGTTGGCCTTCGTAATGAAACTTCTAAATCGGATGTATGGGTATCACACTTCCCTGCCCCAGCCACCCATTGAGGTCTAAAGGGGGGTTTCATTTACCAAATTATGAGCAACCTCTACTCACATGAGGGCTTGCATGGTGAGTGTAGAGGAAGCACTAAGGGTGTGGGCTCTCTTGGTTTGAAAAATATAGGCAATCCATGGTGGAGGTAGAGGAAGATGATGACTCTAAAGGGGGATATTATAGATAAGGGAGAGCATGGTGATAGCATGGGGAAGGTAATTCATTTTGGTTTGGTTGCTAAAGTGGTTGGCATTGTTAAGGAAAAAGGTAGTAGTGGTAGGTGCAATGGTGGTTCTCCAATGGCATGCAGAGGAGCCACTTAGTTGTGACCATGTTGGTGGTCAGTTGGTGGTTGTGGGATGGTGGCATTATGGTGACTATGAACTAATTATTATTTTTAGTTTGGTTGTTCTCATTTTGTTTTGGTTAGTCCCTATGGGGTTAGTTCCTAGCTTTTTCACCGTTCGAGATGTGTTCTAGTTTCGTTTGGGTTTCGTCCTTGGTTTTTTATCTCACTCTTTGTGGTGTCATTTAATTTTATGGATATTTCAACTCTTGTGTTTTTTGCTTGGTTGTGTTTCAATTAAAGGTGTAATTCCACTCTTTCATTTTAATAAAATGGGCGAGGGACTTGCTAACCCTCATTAGCTATCAAAAAATTGCATTATATTGTTTCTTGAGATGGGTTTCCTTAACAAACTTTTCCATTTCATATTAAGTTACAAGAAACAATGCATCAATCATATGTGGATTCATTTCAAGATATTGTTTAAGTTTATAAAGATATATGCCATCAAAACAATCATCAAAATCACTATTTTTATTTTCTCTATGAATAGTCACATCAATAGTATATTTTGTTGTAATTATATTAGGATTTCTCTTATGCAAATAAGGAGAAATTAGAGATCAAATCTGAAATTGAAACCTTTATAGAGGAAAAGTTTGAAACCCTAAGAAAATTGAAATCCTAATGAATGAGAAAACTTGGTGTTTTTCATGCTCGACTTAATGACTAGATTCACAAAAAAGATTACTTTTTTTTGGATTAGGGTGTCCCAAAATAATGTAAAACTATAGATAATCAAATTATGTAAAATATAGTAATAAATACATAAATCTGAAATAAGATGGATAACATAAATATTACACTTCGAAGATTTGGAAATGACAAAGCAAGAGGGTAGAAGTGTACTTATTCTAATGTTCTATCACTGACATAAGGTGCCATTGTGTATGAAAATGCTTTGTATGTGCTTTGCCACTACTTTGATCAGAAAATAGTGGCTTGAACCCTGCCTGGATGTTATCAATAAAGTTTGACACCTATGACAATAGGTAATACCCTAAATCTATCGAAAGTGTCCCTATATAATGTGTGGGTTTGTAACTCTTAAGACCCATATGCCTACACCTATAGATGTTTCCTATGTGTGTTATCACCTTCAATCTTATGCATTGGTCCTTGTTTTCATTCTCCTTTTCTTTAAACCCTAGTTTTGATTTAAACCACAATGTGTGCCTTTAAAAGTAGGTTAGTATTTTGGGTTGAAAAACCCCAACAAATCCCTATTGTATAGATGAAAGTTTCCTACATTTCAAAACTTAGAATATGTCTGAAATCACATGTGGTTCTCCCACCTATGTGTTTTTCACAACATCATGATCAATCTAAAATGCAATGTAATTTTTTATTTTTTACACTTGGCACTATATAGCTTTAACTTTAATGTGTATTCATTCTTGGATCTAAGGCTACTCTTTTGAGGTTTTTAAGATATGTATGCCTTATGATAATGTCAGAAGAGAGTGTTGGTGTATTTCTCATGAAGTGATCAAGTAATTTCAAAGTTACTAAAGTGAGTGATAACCTTAGGACTAGTTTGTATTTATAGCTCAGTTTTTGTTATTTCCTACTATGATTGACACATGAAATGTGTTTAGGCTAACTTTATGGATACTTACCATTTTACAAAATATTAGTTGGGTATTTATGGAAACAACCAGCAAAGGCAAGCACCTATAACAACTAAAACTATCCATTTGTTAATGGTATTATCCTAAAAGTTAAAATCAATGCTTAGAGATATGGATAAGGTTTTCTTAAGATTTTAGAACGCTAATTTACAAACTATATCGATCATAAATATGTGTATCTAGATAATAAATTTATCCAAGATAATAGGTAGGTAGACGGATAAAGGAATAGTGTGAACAAGAGTCAAATGTGTATGCAATGTCAAAGTATGTCTAAGTTTGTCTAAGTTGATGTTGCCAAAGTGCATAATACCAAATTTAGGTGTCTACATCATAGAATAAATCTTAAAAAATAATGAGCTTAAGGAATATGGCAATGTCTTTTTACAGAGAGTGTGAATAAACTCTAAATTATGATAATGTAGCCCTTGAAGTCTAGGTAAATTGGTGTCGAGTATGATATTTACGTTGTTATTTATTAAAATATTATTTTAAATTATTCTACATAAACAAACATAAAAGCATATCTTGTCATGACATAATATGAGTGTCCATTGTGCTTCTTTTAATAGGGTTAATAGAATTAAGGAGGGAAAATATTTAAATATATAAAATGCACCATTGTAATATCAATGCCTTGTTTTTTTTTTAATGTAAACAAATAAAATTAGTATTAATGCTAAGTGAATTATTTTATTCTATAAAAAATAATTCAAATAGACCACTTGTCAAGAAACTATATAGATTACATATCATTAATGGCTATTAACTTGGCTTTAGAGTTAAATAAATAAAAATATCATTTATTAAGTGATGGAACACTCATATTGTGTCATGACTAGATATTGTTTTAAGGTTGTTTATGTAGAATAATTTATAATAGTATTTTACTAGATAATGATGTAAAATGGGTTCGTATGTAAGGTTAAACCCCGAAACTGGTTCATATGTAAAGGTGGAAGCCTGAAACAAGTTTGTATGCAAATTGAAACTTTGAATCAACCATTGTAGATGAATTTTAGACCCAAAGTGCTTCCATAATACCATGGATATTCATCATAGAAATATAAATTTGTTTGTATGAACCATATTCATGCCTCAAATCTCATCCATTTGTATCTCGAAGTGATATATAATTCCATAGTATTTCTATCAATTTTTTCAATCTAATAAATTTGCTCAATTTAACCTATATTATTTGTCTCATAATTTCATTTAATATGGAATTTTTTCCTCACATTCATGTATGAGTCCTCACATATGCCTCAATATGTCAAATATGACTCCTTCTGAATCACAAAATTTGACCTAAAATATGAACTACTTTTTTTTCATGGCCTAAATTTCTAAGACAAACCCACTATATGCCCCCATTTTAAAACAAGTGATGAATCATGTGAATCACTAATTTCAAAATAAATATTTATGTGCATCATGTACTATATATAAAAAATTAAGTATATAAAGTATGCATAAAAAATTATAAGATATGTTATCATATAAATATTTAATCATTAAAATACATATGAAACATGTCATCCAAGGCAATGGGAATACAAGTGTCATGTCAATAAAATATATAAATTAGAATACTAGATACATGATATAAATCATGGCATTACACACAATAGAAGAATGTGTGGTGGCAATCATGACACCAAAATTAACAACAATCATACATGTATCCACACACACAATATCTTGATTATTAAGTACACAATCACTCAATACATGACTCAACTCTAACTTAACATGAACACAACATCGCCATGACATGGACTAGAGGATCCTACGAAACAAATTATGCACAATGTGAAATTTACACAATAAATGCCTTCATATAGCACAAAATGTAATAATAAACAACATCAAACACTCTTTCTAAAGTACAATATACATAAAAATAGCACCCTAAAGAGTATATGCAAGATCAAGTCATGTAACTTCTACTATGATAAATGTATCGATACATCAAGATAAAATTTGATAAGTGTGCAAATATGCCCTTAGTGTATGGCCCCAATGTAGAAAGATAACCCCTAGGTGTAAAAAATGAATCATATTTAAATGTCCATTTATCATACGTAACATGTATATCTTGTGTCCCACTCATGTATACTATGAAATTATGTGCATATAAAATGGATATGTCACTCACCACATATATGATAAATAACATCAATCAATCATGTATACTATCAAACCTTGTCATGCATAGGTCCTAGTTTTATTTTTTTTAATATTTTATTTTTTTTAATTTTTAATTTTTATTTTTTTAAATGAAATTATTTGAATTTTAAATTCTTATTATCACATCCTGTGGATGCCAAAATTCCTATGGAAAATTTTGTGATAGAGTGCTCATCTATGAATATAGAATCGTATCAATTATCCATATGTCATCGTCATTATCATCACCATACATTGGTATATCTATCATCTTCATCTTCCCCTTTTATATTTAATATATCTTATGCATATGTATAACATTTTCTTCAAAATTATATGAGAGATCATGTGACTTCTTATGAAATAATGTTGTCCTTGAATATTTAATCTTTTGGTGCTCATTGTTTCCATTATGGCAAATTTTGGTTATGTTGCCTTCAAAAATTAATGTAAAAAACTTATTTTAAGTATCAATTGTAGCTTGAATTTGTTCTAACCATTATTTCCCAAATGTAGCATGTAATTATTCTCTAGTACACATCACAAATATCAATATGTCCACACTCTTTATCGCACAAGAAATTGATAATGTAATATGATCTATTGATCCATCACACTGTGTAATGTGTTATAATTCATATATCATGTGGCCCAACTGTTATAAAAATGGAATGTTACATGTACCCCCTCTTCTTCATCAATTTTAACCTTTTTCTAATAATCACCCTTGATATATTCTTGCATAGTCAATGGGTTCATCCATGGATGCTTCTACACTTTATGCAATCTATTCCCATGCTATTTTTTGTTGCAAACTGACCTTGGTCTCTATTGTTGTGAATGTATTACCATGATGATCCATTTATTCTTAAAATTTTGAATCTTTTTATGCAATTCCATACAAATGTTTGTTTCATGCCTAGTTATTATATGATAACTATAAAATGGCATCCCTTATTATTGCAATAATTAACCCACATCCCTATGTCGATTGGAAGGTTAAACAATCAAATTTATATCAAGTAAAAAATTTAGAATAATATTTGGCTTATCTTTTACACTAGTTACTATCAATGTGATAGAAGGTTATTTATCCATGAATTATACATTTTTTATTACACTGTGAACAGATATTAGATATTTGTTATTGATACATTGTACAATGTGTAATGCCTCTTGTGCTCAAGTCATAATGGATTTTGAAAAATGTTTTCTCAATGGAGATCCTATCATGAGAGATACGTATCATGATTTGACATTGCAACAATCATCTACATTCATATCCTCATGGTTGGTTAGAAGGGGTGACTTCCCTTTATCTAAACTTGATTGTGCATGAAGGGTACCTTTTAATTTATCAATGTTCACCTTGTTTGAATTTTCTCAAAATACTCACTTAGTCTTGTAGTTGTAAGTTTATATGAGACATATAATCATATATGTTTGTGGGTATTTCATTGTCATCATCATCACTATCATCTTCAATAAATATTTGATTGGGATCTTTTGAATTGCCCAATAAAGGAAGATCTAGCATCTTCTCTTTTTGTGATTCATAAATATTTTTTTATTCTTTAATTATCTCTAAACTTACTGATATATTTGGAGTTGGATCACTTTCATTATAATATAGCTTCATATCTATGGATTTATTCCACTGGTATAACCTATAATGGATGTATTATGGAGGAATGAGAATCAAAACATTATGGTATAAATCCATCCCCAGTTTCCTCTACTTTGTAATACTTGAAAGGCTTGTTATTTGTAGGACATGTAAGTTGTGGCAACTTTTTGGAGTAAGAAATGGTGAATCCATCAGCCATAGTCACATTGAAGCTTTTAAAATTCATAATCTTTAATGTCATCTTCTTAACGAAGCTCTCATCAATGAAATTATGAGTGGCTCCACTATCAACCAAAGTGGTCATTTTTTGACCTTTCAATGTACCTTTTATCTTTAATGCATGATACTTGGGAGCTCCTAAAAGAGAAGCAAGTATACTACCCAAGTCTTGTGTGTCTTCCTCATGTACATACTCATCAATAACATTATCATTTTTTTCATTATTAGTATCAACAATATCAAAATCTGAATCATCATCAATTACCTCAATATAGTAGACATGCCCCTTGCCCATGCAATAGTGGCCTTTGGTCTATGGATTTTTACAAGTGAAACATAAGCCTTGTCTTCTTAATTCATCTCTTTCATCCTTCATATTTCTGGTATAGGGCAGCGATCTATGAGGTGGCACATATAGTGAAAAGGCTTATTTTGTGGCTCATTTGGTGGTGCTTTGGGTTGCCCTCCTTGTGCTCTTTGCTTCCCACTAAAATCAGTCATTCGCTGCCTTGTATTTGTCCCTTTGGGCAGCGAATAAGTGGTTGCCCTTTTGGCCCTTCATAACCCCTGTATGTTAAACACTCTAAATCCAACGCCTTAGTGATAACATCTTATGAATAAGGAGGGTTAAAATCCTTAACCAAACCTTTTAAAGGATTAATCAAACCCTCAACAAATAAAACAATCAACCTCTTTTCACTAATATCAGATACCATAACTGAAACCTTTTGCAAATCAACAACATACCTCTCAACATTATGCTCTTGTTTGAGTTGTGCTAACTCACGAAAATGTCTATTCATATTTTTTATATCAAACTTCTCCATGATCCTTTTGCCAAACTCCTCCATGGTAGTAATAGATATGTGACCTTATGTGATTAGGCCATAAAACCACCACTCATGAGCAATACCCTCCAAATGTAGGGTGATGAATTTCATAACCTCTTCCTCAAACATGGGGTTAAGTGACAAATATGTTTCCAATTTATGTAACCAAGATCTGACATGAATTTTATCAGTACCATCAAAAATAGGAATAGAAATCTCACCCAACCTTTGTTGCAAATCTCTACAGGGCTACATATTAGGAGCCTTTGATTTGGTTCCTTCATCTCAATAAAATCACAGATTTAGTAAAAATATATTGTGTGGATAAGCTTAAGGCTGCATATTCTCCTTGACAAATCTCTAAAATATCTTTCCTTGGCATCCTTTTTTCTATTACCAATTCTTTCTGCAAAAAATCCTTGAAGAATTTTTGAGGGGGGTTAATAGGAACCCTCTCATTATCATTTGAATGTCTTCTATTGAAGGGGTGATCTTTCCTTGGAATAGTAGTATCATTTACCAATGTTGCAATTTATATACTCAAAGTTTGTTGAATTTATTTTTGGCTTTCTTTGATTAAGATTTGCATAAGTTTAAATTATTCTGAAGAGAACCCTTGAGGCTCTTGGTCCCCCATAATCTTTTTCTTCTTCTAATAAACTATGTACTCTTTACATGTTTGCATTTAATAACCAACTCATAGGTAGACAAGACCGGTGCTCTGATACCACTATAATGTCCCCGTATAAGATGATTTTATATAAAAAATATTTCTCCTAAAATCCATAATTTTGAAAATGCAATCAACAAACCCTAGTTTGCAAAATAAGCTCACAAACTCTTGTTAAGCCCTAGAAACCTTGGATGCCAAAATAGTAGGGTTTTATGGATGAATTCCAGCCAATAACTTGTTCTAAAATAACTAAAAATTTGTAGAAAATGATCAAAATTTAAATTACACGAATCAAGTACCTTTTTTTCCAATCTTTGAAGCTCAAATGTCACTTTTTTATAGCAAAAAAAATTGATTAATTAAAAGAAAATACAGCTTTTATTCTAAATGATTTTCCTCTTCAAACCCTTGCCAAAAATTGCCACAAGTGACTTAAAAAACCAAAAATAAATAAAATGAACCTTTTTTGGCATAAAAATCACCGAAATTGACTCTTTAAGCCAATCGCTCCACTTCCCAAGTGCAGGGAAAATTAGCAAAAAATTAAAGAGTGAAATCTTCAAAACCGATCAAAATAATTAAATAATAATTCTAAAAATTATTATTTAATTTTCTTCTTCAAACCCTCCATGAACTCTTCCAATTCTTCACATCAACACATAGAAAATTAAAAAATAAAATCAGAATATTTAATTTACATAAAATAGACCAAATGAGCCCTCCAAACCCTAGATCCACACTTCCAAGGTGGTTTGCTCCACTTGCAAAAATAGAATAATTATTTAATAAGGCTAATATGCAAGAAAAGAACCACAAAACCCTCACAAAAATCCACACAAACTCTCCAAAGTAAATCGTCTTACTTCTAAAACAAGAACAAGATCTCATTAGCAAAAGTGGTGTCAAAAGACACCTTTTTAGATTGATCAACACCAAAGGTAGCGAACTTCTATTGGGCATACATCCCAATAGTTTCTTCAAGCATGAAAAACAAATTATCAAAATTCAGTACATTCTCCATGTAACTTTCACCATGTATTTATATCTTCTAAAAGGAGCGAATCACTTTGGGAAGATAAAACACCTTTAATTTCCCTTGCTTTAGCTCCCATGCCGACATCTGATTTTCAAAATAATATATTAATTAGTTATCTTAATTAAAATAGTAATTAAAATTACTTTAAGGTAAATAAATTAATAATTCATTCATTTAAGCACTTTAGTAGTAAAAACTATTTTTTTAAAAAATATTCTATTAATTAAATAATAATTACCTTATGATAAAAATTACTATTTCGACAATTACTAAATAATTAATAAAATATAATTCCCCAAAAAACTCCTTTAGTCTATGAGAAAATAAACTAAAGGTCTGCAATCCTTGTTTATTCATGATGTGAAAATGGGGACATCACATTATACTATTTTAATCTTAAATTTGACGTTGAGAAGTGATATAATATAAAATATGTGGGACCCCAAAATTATGGTTCCCAACCACTAGTCACCTTCCCTTATAAATCATTTCCATTTCCCACCTTTATTTGATTATGATAATTAAATTGCTTCCAAAACCCTTCTACTAGAAACAAGGGAACTATGCACCAAGTCTCTAAAAGAATTGAAATAAACAAGTTTAGGAGTGTTATTGATATTACTGTGGAGTGCTCAATTTATGACAAAAAATTAGAAATAAATTTGTAAAGAATGAATTGAACGCGATTAAAACTCTAACTCTCAAAATAATTTATATATAATAGTAAATAAATAATGACATCATAATAGACTAATGAAAAATATTTTAGCAAATCAAGTTCTAAACAAATAGGGTTTTAAAACTTAAAAGGGCACTTTCACTCAACTATGCAATAATGTGTTAGTACATTAAACCCAACTATAACATGTATTAATAAGTCTTAAAAGATTCTAAAAATGATCCTTACAATGATTTAGATCAGCAAAATTAAATAAAAATTTTAGAATTGTAGAAGCAATTCCAAGACATGTATTTAGAGACAATTGATCACAATTTTTCTAGGCATTATAAAATGATTTTTTCATTTTCTATGCTTATATGCAATATTGTCATTGAATTTTACAATAAAATTATTGAACCTATAACTAGACCATGACACTATTTTTTTTAAATAATTCAATAATACACTAATATTCCCTTCTTTTAGAGTGTTGTGCATCATTATCCATAGCACAAACAAACATAGAATAGAAAACTATATTCCAAGCAATCAGAGTAATAATATTGTATTTAGATTGCAACAAATTTGAGAAGATGCTATCCATCACACAACCAAGTAGAAAATGTAAACTTACATTCCAACCTATCACAATGATACGAACATGTTAGGTGAAGAAAAATATGAGAATAAACCTTAATCTTATAAGTAGAAATCATGAATATTTTGGTAATAATCATACTAAATGTATATAATACTCGAGATAAGAAAAAGTTGTTCCTTAACAGATATAACATGGGCTAACAGTAGAAACCAGAAACAGATAAAATTTCCTACCAAGTGTTGATAAAAATCAAAACATTACATTTACAATATCTCGAGCAATTCTTGACAGTTAAAACTAAAACCTAATCATGAAAACCCTTCCTATCATTAAAGTACCGTCTAGAACCTATATACAGAAATTTTGCTACATTCATCAGAAAAATGAGGAGAAACAATTCAGAGTTCAGGTCTACAGAGTAATTCTAAGCATTTTTAGACCTGAATATATATACATTCTACAAAGTAAATCCAAGTATTGTCAACTAATAAAAAAACCATCAGCCATTAAATTTTTCCTAATCATGATTCATCATTAAACAAAAGAAAAAGAAATGAACGCATTTGTGTAAAGATTATCAAAATAACGGGGGGAAAAAAAGGAGTTTGAATTAAAAACCCGAAGGATTTAGAGAAGTAGTTCCTCAGTAGAAACAAAGCTGAAGCTTAAACTTACCATTTGGATTCCACTCTGGTAATGTTTGCACTCTCCGATTATCCATTATTTGTTAGGATCTAGGAGCACAATTGATTACCTTGTATAAGAAACTAAACACGAAATTAACCCAGAAGTAATAAGTAACTAGAAACTAGAAACATCACAGAATATGAGAGACAATACAATCTTGTATTAATACTCTTTCAGAAGGAAATACAATGAAGATGCCACACTCTTTCCACACCTCTTGGGCGTACAGTAATTCTCCCTCAAGAGTTCTCTCACTCAACCAATTACAACCACAACTCAAACACAGAGTTGTACCCTCCACCAGTCAGTAACAATACTACCAATACACCAAGTACTCAAAGTACTCTAAGTAGATCTCATTGATCTTGTTGGGGAATCCAAGAACAACACACCTTGTTCTGATCTCACTTGTTAGGATCTTACTCCTCAGAAAGAGCACAATATGATTACCAAATACAAGCAATTAAACATGCGAAATTATCCAGAAGTACAGTAACTAGAATTCACAAATAGCACAAAATATGAAAGACAATACACAATCTTGTATTAATACTTGTACAGAAAAGAATACAATAAAGAGATGCCACACTCTTCCACCTTACAGAGGCTTGCCACACCTCAAGTGTACAGTAATTCTTCTTCAAAACACTCTCCTACCAAAAACGGTCCCAACACACAACTCACACACAGAATTGGTATTCACCTCTCCAACCAGTCAGTAATAACCCTGTCAGTACACCAAGCACTCTAAAGTACTTCAAGTAGATCTCCCATGAACCTGCAACCTATAATTCAACAGACCATACTTACACATGTAGATCTCCTATGAGCTTGCAACAACCTGCAACTCAATGATCTTACAATGAAAGGATCTTCCTTGCCTTCCTTTTCAGCTCATAATTACAATACATGCCAATGGGTCTATAAATAGATCCCAGACTTAAACAATAACTTAGACTCTTAGTTTATTAATAATAGACATGCAGCTCAAGACTCAAAATAGCCTTTACATGCAAACACTCAGTTCAACAAACTAACTGTTCGTACAATGAACAGTTCTGAAACACACAGGCGACCGACGTTGGTCTCTATCTAACTGGTGCTGACCAATGTTGACCGACTTTCTGCCGATGCTGGTTGCCTTCTGCATACATCATGACCGACGTCAGTCATACTGCCGATGCTGATACTTCTAAAACTTTAGCATCTTTCTCTTCGTCTACATAGTTGAAGTTTTTAGCTCCACAACCTAATAATCTCCCACTTGGAGATAAATAGTTGCAATTGTACCTGTACCTGTACATCATCTAGTTTGTTTCTTTGGCTCTGTATCTCTCTTCAAGATCACTCTTGAAGACCAACCACCACAAATCCTGTGGTGTACCTCCTGTCATCTAAATCACCTGCCACATCCACATCTACAAACCCATGTAGAAAATAACTTGACCCTGCATAGCATGTGCACCTGCTGCTGGTCTCTCTAAAAATCCACTGAATTGTCTTCCAATGCTTCTTTTTCAGATTGGCTCCTAACTTTCTGACAACTCCCACTGCTTGGGAAAACTTAAGTTTAGTACACATGTACTCAACCTCATTATATGAATCAAGACACTGTCCATAGAACTGTCCAACCATCGGTGTGCTAACCGGTCTCACACAATCATCCTGAAACAAAGTCAACATATGACCTTCCATGTCTCTAGAACACACTCATGCCAAAGAATCTTGCTACTCTCAGATTCCTCATGACACACCTCTGAACTAGCTTTACCTTTAGTTCAGCAACTCCATGTATATGTAACCCTGCAACAAACACATCATATAGTAATAGGATAATATAGCTAATATTATCCAACTTGGTAAAGAGAAACACAATGATCAAACCTCCATTGTCTTGCAGCTTATTTAAGACCATATACCCTGGCTTTCTGTTTCACGTATCCATTTTCGTTCTTCCTTATCTTGAACATCCATTCGTCTCTCAGTGCTTCCTTCCAGCTGGCAACTCCACCCAAAACTCTAGTTTGGTTCTCCTCCAAGGAATCACATCCTTCATCCATGCCAAGCTCCCAGTGTTTCTTAGATCTACTTGTTCTACTTCTTCAATAACTTCCTGGTTCTTTACCATAAGTGAGCAACAAGTAGTGTAAAGAAGAGAAATAACGAATTTGAGGCTTACATACCTTTTAAGTCCTTCATATGGGCGCTTGAGACTCCTTGACAGCGTGTTGTCCACCCAAAATCCGTCTCAGTGACTGATGCCGATCACATCTCAGTCTGCACTCGATCGATGTCAGTTTCCTGTGACTGCCTCATCACCGACGTCAGTTTTTCCTTACCGACGCTAGTGTTTATCTGCTCCTGAGTCACCGACGTCAGGCTGCACATAGCTAACATCGGTCCATGTCTAGACACCAACGTCGATTTTCTAGCTGACGTTGGTCTCTATATTTTTTGTGAGAACTGACCTTTTCTTGCGAGCTCCTTTTGGATCAAACCCTTGTCCAAATCACCCTTGCTCTGCTCAAAATTCTTCTGCCCCTTATGCTGAACTTTGTCTGTCACCTTCTCCTTGAAAACCAAGGCTTTCCTGCTCTTGTCACTAACATCAAATTCTTCAAGAAACGTCATCTTCTTCTTCTGCATACAGAAATCTTGATTCATACCTTTCAAATCTGAAAGCATACCCTTTGACTCAAGAACATGCATCTCCTTCTTATTCATGTGACCAAGCCTATTAAGCCACATCTTCAAACCTACAGCTGAAGTAGATAACCTAGAAAGAGAATCAGTAATATAAGTAGATAGATAAAGCGTACCTATTTTCTTACCTCTTGCTACAATAAGTGCACCCTTGGTAACCTTCCAAGAGTCCACTGTGAGAGTTACTGTGCAACCCTCATCACCCAAACTTCTTACAAAAATTAAATTCTGCTCCAGAACTGAGACATGCATGACCTCCTTCAATGCCTATGTGTTATCTATCTGTAATTTCAGCTTCACTTTCCCTTTGCCAACCATCTGACAAGGCTTATCATTCCCTAAACAAATTTCTCCAAAGTCTTCCTAGACATACTCATGAAAAAAAATTATATTTGGGGATGTATGAAAAGAGGCACCAGAATCTAAAACCCAAGATTCTACTTTATCTAAAGAACATACCAGAGCATCCTGTGCAACATAATCTGCAACATCTGCTTCTTCTTCATGTCCTTCATGTTGTTCTTCACCCGACCTGCAATCTCTCTTTAAGTGCCCTTGCTTTCCACACTTTCAGTAAGTTATTCTGTCATACCTGGACTTGGATCTCCTGCCATTAAATTTTTCCATTCGTAGCTTACTGTCTTCTGCTATTGCTCTACTCTCACTCAAACAGAAATCTCTGTGAGTAACCTGTAATCAACACACACTAACCAGATCTAATCCAATCTGTTAGTATCTCAACCAAAAGCTCTGATACCAGTTGTCAAGAAATCCAAGAACAACACACCTTGTTCTGATCCCACTTGTTAGGATCTTGCTCTTCAAAAAGAGTACAATATGATTACCAAATATAAGCAATTAAACATGCGAAATTATCCAGAAGTACAAGTAACTAGAATTCATAAATAACACAGAATATGAGAGACAATACATAATTTTGTATTAATACTTGTACAGAAAAGAATACAATAGAGAGACGCCACACTCTTCCACCTTATAGAGGCTTGCCACACCTCAAGTGTATAGTAATTCTTCTTCAAAACACTCTCCTACCAAAAACGGTCTCAACACACAACTCACACACAGAATTGTTCACCTCTCCAACCAGTCAGTAATAACCCTGTCAGTACACCAAGCACTCTAAAGTACTTCAAGTAGATCTCTCATGAACCTGCAACCTGCAATTCAACAAACCATACTTACACATGTAGATCTCCTATGAGCTTGCAACAACCTGCAACTCAATGATCTTACAATGAAAAGATCTTTCTTGCCTTCTTTTTCAGCTCATAATTACAATACATGCCAATGGGTCTATAAATAGATCTCAGACTTAAACAATAACTTAGACTCTTAGTTTACTAATAATAGACACGCAGCTCAAGACTCGAAATAGCTTTTACATGCAAACACTCGGTTCAACAAACTAACTGTTCGTGCAACGAACAGTTCTAGAACACACAGGCGACCGACGTCGGTCCCTGTCTAACTGGTGCTGATCGATGTCGATCGACTTCCTGTCGATGATGGTTGCCTTCTGCATACATCATGACCGACGTCGGTCATATTGTCGATGCCAGTACTTCTGAAACTTCAACATCCTCCTCTTCGTCTGCATAGTTGAAGCTTTTAGCTCCACAACCTAACAGATCTTACTCCTTGATGTGTTGCAGATCTCTTTTGACTTTACTATCTCGCAGATCTCCTTTGACCTTGCACACACACACACACACACTTGCAAATCAACTAACTTTATCATGTAGATCTCCCTTGATCTTGCACAACCTGCAAATCAACCTGATCTTACAATTGGAATGATCTCTTCCTTGTCTTTGATTACAATAAAGCCCCATGGGTCTCTTAAATAGATTCCATGCAAACAATAAATAGACTTTTTAATTACAATAATTAAAAATGCAGACTCAAGACTAAAATTAGTCTTTTACATGCAAACTGACTATCCGTCTAAAAATAAATCAGTTCTGGAAGCGCATGTAAACATGCACGCACACACAGGCTGCCGACATCGATTCCTATCTGATCAATGTCAGCCGACTCCTAACCGATGTCGGCTGACTCCTAACTGATGTCAGTTATTGCGTACACTGAAAATGACTGACGTTAGTTGATCAGACTGACGTCGGTTGCTCTGCAACTCAGCAACCTCCTCCATTTGCGTCAGTGAAGCTTTTAGCTCCACAACTTAATAATCTCTCACTTGGAGATAAATAGCTGCACCTATACTTGTACCTATACATCGTCTAATTTTGTTTTTTGGCTTGTATCCCTCTTCAAATTCAATCTTGAAGACCAACCACCACACATCTTGTAGTGCTACTCTTGTCATCCAAGTAACCTACCATATCCAAATCTACATACCCATGTAGAGAAGTGTTTGACCCTGCATAGCATGTATTCCTGGTGCTAGTCTCTCTTAAATACTTGAGAATCTACTAAACTACTTTTCAGTGCTTCTTTCTCATATTGGACACAAACTCACTGACAATTCCCACTGCTTGGGTAATATCAGGTCTAGGACACATGTACTCAATCTCATCATGTGATTGGGAACACTGTTCTGTGAACTGTGCATCCATAAGTGTGTTAATCGGTTCTGCATCTTGCATTTTGAACCTCTCCACTACCTTATTCACACAATCATCCTGAGACAACATCAACTTGTGATCTTCTCTGTTTCTAAAAATACTCATGTCAAAGAATTTTGCTGCTCCCAAATCTTTCATGGCACACCTCTGAACTAACTTTATTTTTAGCTCAGCAACCTTCTGTATGTGTGACCCTACAACAAGCATATACACTACATACAGTAACAAGATAATACTACAATTATTATCCAACTTGGTAAAAAACACAATGGTCACATTGACATTGACTAAAGCCATGTTTTGTCATCCACCTGTCAAACCTTAAACACCATTGTCCTACAACCTGCTCAAGACGATATAACCTGGCCTTCTGTCTCACCTGTCCATTCTCTTCTTTCTTTAACCTGAGAATCCATTCGTCTTTCAGTGCTTTCTTTTCGGTTGGCAACTTTACCAAATCTCTCGTTTGATTCTTTTCCAAGAAATCATTTTCCTCATCTATGTCATGCTCCCCCTATTTTTAGGATTCTACCTGCTTTGCCTTTTTAAAATTACCTGGTTCTTGACCATCAGTGAGCAACAAGTAGTATAAAGAAGGTGAATAATGAATTTGAGGCTTACTTACCCTTTCAGTCCTCCACATGGGCGTTTGAGACTCCTTGACAGCTTGTTGTCCACCCAAAATCCGTTCTCTGGCTGACCCTGGTCTACACTCGATCGATGTCGATTCCACCTAATCATCGATGCCAATTCCCTAACCGATGTCGGTGTCCACCTGGTCGCCGACGTCAGTTCCCTGATCGACGTCGATATCCACTTGCCTAACACCACTGACTTCTTCAGTCTGCACATGATCGATGACGGTACCTATCTATTCGACGTCGGTTCTACTTGATCGACGTCGGTACTTGTATTTTTCTGTGAGTGATGACTTTTTATCCGCGAGCTTATTTTGAATCATAACCTTGTCCAAACTGCTTTGTTCAAAATTATTCAGCCCCTTGAGCTAATCTCTGTCCATCATCTTCTCTATGAATACCAAGGCTTTCATGTTCTTGTCAAAAATATCAAATTTTCTCTTTATGCAATAAACTCGATCTTTTCTTGTAGCATGTGTTTCAAAAAATCTCACTTTTTTCTGTTGCTTATAGAAATCTCGATCTATGCTTTCTGAATTTGAACTCTTATCTTTTGACTCAAGAACATGCATCTCTTTCTTACTCATGTGACCAAGCCTATGGAGCCACATCTTTGCATCTACATCTGAAGTAGATAAACCAAAAGGAGAATCAGTAATATAAGTAGATAGATAAAGAGTACCTACCTTTTTTATCTCTTGCTAAAACAAGTGCACCCTTAAAAACTTTCTAACATTTTGCTGTGAGAGTTATTGTGCATCTCTCATCACCCAACTTTCCTACAGAAATCAAATTCTGCTTCAGGACTAGGACATGCATGACCTCCTTCAACACCCATGTGTTGCCCGTCTATAATTTCAGCTGCACTTTCTCTTTGCCAACCATTTGACAAGGCTTACCATCCCCTAAATAAATCTCTCCAAAGTCTTCCTGGATATAATCATGGAAAAATTCTCTATTTGGGGTTGCATCGAAAGAGGCACCCGAATCTAAAACCCAAGATTCCACTTTATCCAAGGAACATACAAGAGCATCATGTGCAACAATACCTGCAACATCTGCTTCTTCATTTCCTTCATGCTGATCTTTTACCAATTAATAATCTTTTTTTACATGCCCTTTCTTTCCACAATTTCAACATATTTTCTTGCTATGTCTGGATCTAGATCTCCTCCCTATCTTTGACCTTGATTTCCCTTGCTCGATCTTCTCTCTTCGCCTTTCCCTGCTTTCAACACTTAAAGTATTTTTTTATGATTCTCTTGTGCTTTTCTTGCGAATTTTTTCATTCAAGATGACACTAACAATATCATCAACTTTCAAGATATTTGAAGCAGACACAGTATTACTAACTGTCATTACCAAACTATCCCAACTTTTAGGTAATGAGCATAAGATTAAGAGAGCCTTAATTTCATCATCAAAAGCTATATTGACTGAAATTAACTGATTTACTAATCTATGGAAATCACTAAGATGACTATGTACCGATCCACCATCTTGCATTTGCAAATTAAATAATTGCTACATAAAAAATACCTTATTTGACGCTGAGGGTTTTTCATTTAAATTTACCAAAGATTTCATCAACTCTATTGTTGTCTTAACCTGTGATAAGTTGGAAATCACAGACGATACCAGGGTCAATCTTATAAATCCCAGAGCCTTCCAATCAAGAACATTCTATTCTTCATCTTTCATATCCGTGGGCTTGCTTGCAACCCCACCCAACAGTAAGTACAGATCTTTCTGATACAGATAATCTTCTATCTGCATCTTCCATAATTGATAATTTTTGCCATTGAATTTCTCTATTTTTAGCTTGCTTTCTTCTGTCATTGTTATACTCTCACTCAATCAGAAACCTCTGATAGTGACATGTAATCAACAAACACTAACATGCTCCGAACTAGGGTCTGATGAACCTGCAACCTTGCTCTAATACCACTTGTTAGGATTTAGGAGCACAATTGATTACCTTGTATAAACAACTAAACACGAAATTAAACCAGAAGTAATAAGTAACTAGAAACCAGAAACAACACAGAATATGAGAGACAATACAATCTTGTATTAATACTCTTCCAGAAGAAAATACAATGAAGATGCCACACTCTTCCCACACCTCTGAGGCTTCCCACACCTCTTGGACGTACAGTAATTCTCCCTCAAGAGTTCTCTCACTCAACCAATTACAACCACAACTCAAACACAGAGTTGTACCCTCTACCAGTCAATAACAATACTGTCAGTACACTAAGTACTCTAAGTAGATCTCCTTGATCTTGCTCTTTGATGTGTTGCATATCTCTTTTGACCTTGCTATCCCGCAGATCTCCTTTGACCTTGTACACACACACACCTGCAAATCAACTGACCTTACTTATCATGTAGATCTCCCCTGATCTTGCACAACCTGTAGATCAATCTGATCTTACAATTAAAAGGATCTCTTCCTTGTCCTTGATTACAATACAGCCCCATGGGTCTCTTAAATAGATTCCATGCAAACAATAATTAGACTTCCTAATTACAATAATTAGAAACACATACTCAAGACTAAAATTAGTCTTTTACATGCAAACTGACTGTCCGTCTAAAAATAGACCAGTTCCGGAAGCGCATGCAAACATGCACGCACACACAAGTTGCCGACGTCGGTTCCTGTCTGACCGATGTCGGCGGACTCCTAACCGATGTCAGTTACTGCGTACACTGAAGATGACCGACATCGATTGATCAGACCGACGTCAGTTGCTTTGCAACTCAGCGACCTCCTCCATTTGCATCAGTGATGCTTTTAGCTCCACAACTTAACATTATTCACAAAGTAGGAGCCCAGAAATGATGAAGAATAAATGCAATGAAAAAGCAAATCATGAATGTGAAGCCGCTGCCCATACTTCGCTCGCCTCCAACATCTCCATGATGATTCACTCTGACACATCAAATTCCAACTTGGTGGAGAGGACCCCTGTCATTTTAATTTGATATTTTTATGTGCATTTCGATGATTTTAGCAGACAAAGTTTAGTGGTGAAGGTACATAATGCCATATCGGGTCTATTGATCTCAACATAGATCCATCCGATTTCTCATGGAGGCATTCTATCTCTTTCTGCTTTTCGCGTTTCCCCTGCTGCTACTCTGCCTTAAGAAGAAGAAATGCAATCTTCGGCCGGGTCCTCCTGGATGGCCAATTGTAGGCAACCTACTGCAAATCAAGCTCTTCAACCAAAATTTAACAGCTTATGTTGAAAAAAAGCACCAGAAATACGGGTCAATTTCACAATCAGACTAGGGTCTCGCCCGATGATTATAGTAGCGAGCCGCGATCTGGCCAACGAGGCTCTGATAGAAAAATTCTCCGTGTTTGCTAGCCGGCCGCCCTCCGAGGGTTTCCGTAAGCTCTTCAGCAGCAACCAGATGAGCATCAATTCCGCTGCGTACGGTCCTATGTGGCGTGCACTGCTAAGAAATCTGGTGACCGAAACCCTGAGCCCGGCCGCCTTGAAGTCCTTCCGAAGAGGCAGAGAGTGGGGGCTGGAGGTGCTGATGGAGTCTTTGAAAAACGCGGCCGCCCAAAACGAGGGCGTAGTGAAAGTGGTTGATCATCTGATGTACGCCGTGTTTTGCTTATTGCTCTACATGTGTTATGGGGTGCGCCTGGAGGAGAAGGCAGTTAGACTCGTCGATGCCTTTCTGAAAGAATTGCTACTGAGCGGCGTCGGTCTAGGGTTAGACGACATGTTTCCCGTTCTAAGCGTTTTCTACAGGGTTTCTGGACTGCCATTGTAAATCCACTCCGAAAACTGCAAAGTAGAATATGGCAAAAATCATCTTCTCGACATTACAGAAGACGCAGGCGTGTATGAGATCGCCAAATTCTTAGATTGGAGCGACGAATGGGATAGCAATGGTTCCATTGGAGGTGTTGAGGAGCACCAAGTTCCCAGATTCTTCAATCTTCATACCTTTCGGGTAGATGAATTTGCAGACCAGTGCAAAGAACCATCTGCGTCCTTCAATACAAGATTTCTAGAGGAGGTAAGTTCAAGGGTTGCGTTGTCCTCCACCAAATGCTCTCTGTTTGCACCCCACACCATTGGCAGGTCAGATGGGTCCGGATCGTCAACTTTATAGATGACAAAGAAGGTTGCAAATAAGTACCCTGTGTGACAAGGAATGGCGTAGCAGAAGAATCCACATCCAAAGTGGAGATTCACACCATTGTATGAGATATTGTTGGTGAGAAGAATAGGCCTGACTGCGAGTGGGTCTGTATAATCTGATGGAGCTGGTACTGAACCCAAAGACTGGATATTGTTGCTCCATGTGGTGCCTCCGGAAGCAGTTCCAGAAGGAAGGGCACAAGAAAACTCGAACAGAGAAAGTAGGGTATAACGAATAATGTGACAACTAATGAAATTGAGAGAGTGCGGTGCATAAAAGAGTTGACTATGCTAATCTTTCAAAGCGTAAATCAGCTCCAAGAGACGCAGGGCGGTGGCAGGGAAAGAAATGTTATATGATTCTCACTAACTACAAAGAATCACAATGGCAGCGGAAATGAGAAATAATAAATTATGAGGGTTTTAGCGAGTGGTGTGGGGTGCAAACAGAGAGCATTTGGTGGAAGACAACGCAACCCTTGAACTTACCTGCTCTGGAAATCTTGTATTGAAGGACGCAGATGGTTCTCTGGTCTGGTCTGCAAATTCATCTACCCAAAATTTTCAAGGGATGAAGATTGAAGAATCTGGGAACTTGGTGCTCCTCAACACCTCGAATGGAACCATTGCTATCTCATTCGTCGCTCCAATCTAAGAATTTGGCGATCTCATACACGCCTGCGTCTTCTATAATGTCGGGAAGATGATTTTTGCTATATTCTACTTTGCAGTTTTCGGAGTGGATTTACAATTACAAGTCTATTAAACATTCTGGACTGCCATTTTACTCATTAAAATAAGTGTTTCTTCTCTCTGTTTGTTTCTCTCTAGGTAGACCTATTCTGGGTTTGAGTGTTTGTTACTTCGAGTTGTGTTTTGGGGACTGGTCTTTGTTGTGTCTCTATACTGGTTCGGAATTTCAGTTTCTGTAAAAATCCTCGCAACAGTTCATAACTCTGCCTAAAAACTTTTACTCTTATCCATTCTAAACCAGGTTGTCTCCTTTCGCTTATAATATAATCATTATAGTTTTCATTGTTTAAAACAAAGACATTTGTAAAATCAAATAAGCCTGCAATGTTTGTTAATATTTTTTTGGTTTAGGACTTCAAAGTTTATAGATATCAATAAAGGAGCAATTTTGTTTTCTGGATCGAATTCCATCATCATCTTTTTTTTTTTTGGTATTAATTTCATTTCAGGAATATGTATTTAAATAAATTTAATTTAATTTAATTTAGATATTAACGTTTACAGAAGGTCAAGAATGATTTATGGGACATAAAAGACAATACATGAACTAGTGTATAAAGGGAGTGTCAAAAGCATCCCCAAAAACAGAAAATAGAAACAACAAATCAATTATCAAAAGGTTGAAGAACTTGAAAACAATAGTATGTATGTTGTTTGACAGATCTGCACCAAGTTGATCGTGCATGAGATCAAATGCGAATCATCACTCTCAACAATTAAATTATAATCTTTTTAATTAATTGTTATTATTATTTTAAAATTTAAATACATATTATTTTTTATGATAGGTAAAAGTAAATTTTTTGATTCATGTTTTAATTTTGAGAATGAAATAAATAGAAAGACTAAAAAATCAGAACAATCAATTATAACAATGGAATATCCTAAATATAACCATAAAACAACTAAAAAACACCATGAAAAAGGCTTCATACACCAAAATTTATAAACAAGAATTGATGTGAACTGATGTCTTATAACAAGAACTAGAACTACTACTACTAAGTCTCTCTCATAAAATTTTCTTTGTAAGATCCGAGAGAGACATATTCATGGGTTTCAAGCCTTGTTTATCTTTTCTTCTTTTTCTACTGCTTAGAGTTTTGTATTTTTCCCTTTCTTTAAAATTTGACAATATGAAGATAGAGATTTTGAAAATTTCTCTTTATTTATATGTTAGCAAAAGATTTGTCAAACCTTTTCCAACTAAACAAGTCTGAATTGATAAATCTTAACAATTATTTACATTAACATTTTTTCCTTGTAACATAAAAATGTCCACTTTCTTAAACAAAACCTCTTTACAAAATTCGTCATTTCCTAAATTTACTCAACTTTCTAAAATTAAATTTGGGCACTCACTTTCATCACCACTTACATACATAGTAATATAACCATTCCTCTACATTTTTGAGTAGATATCCCAAGATTCAATATGTAGAACCATTCCCCTGCATTTTTGAGCAGATATCCCAAGATTCTATTCTAAGACCAATCTCTTCATCAAAATCCATCCCTAAGCAATACCATTAATTTATAAAATAAGATTTCATTTTATAGGATTTTTTAATTTTCAACGGATTGCATGGTCCCATCATTCCCACTAAACCCTTCCATAAAGTTGGAGCCAAAGACCCCACCGTGGAAACATTGCCTTGGTGAATGATTCCCTCCTCTTTCACTTCCAATGCAATAGAATTAGTACAAATAGTGACTGGTGCAATTTATCACACAATAGCAAACAATTCATTAGCAGTGACTTTTTGTTTTAAGGTTTATGGTTTAATTTGAGAGTTATTTTTTCAACTTCAATTTTGGAGGTGTAAATCGATTTATTGTCCTTCTCAATTATTATGAATTATGAGAAAAAAAATTCATGTGTTATATATATATATATATATAAAACAAATTTTTTATTGAACTTTTATTTTTTGTATATTTTTTCTTTTCTTTTCATAAATTCTTATTAAAATATATTTTTCTTTCAATCCTAATTAAAATTATTAATATACATTAATAAATATATTGATATTCATATATAAGTGATATATATTTCTACAACTTGAAATCCTCATGAAAGTACTTTACCTACTTATCGCAGTCAACAATGGACCTATCATTGTTAATGGACCTATCATTGTTAGGGTAAAAATTTATAAAATATTAGTATGAACCTTCAAATTTCATGTTTCATTATGTTCAAGTACAACACCAAAGTGTCTGTAGCATCATAGCAAGGTCAATACATTTTGAGATTTGTTGGTTTTTTTTATGATGGATTTTTAACATGAAGAAAATTTAGAAAGCACCATGGTCGAAGAGAAATACAAGAAGTCAATATCAATTATGAACATTAAGACATTTGTGAAATAAATTATAAATTAAGGACAAAGGTTAAAACAAATTATCTTGCAAATAAAATTGTGTTGGAGTAACTACTATGCCATCACTAGAGTAGTCTAAATAACGTAGATTTTAATTAAATGTTAAACTAGTGGAGATCACAACCAATTATAATGTGTGTTATGATTAGATGAGTATAGTTAAGCTCAGTTAAGCCTATTTCGGCATGACTAAGAGCTAAGTTCAATTAAGTTCAGTTCTCCATGATTAGGAGTTAAGTTCAATAAATCCATTTTGACATGTTTATAAGGCAAGGAAGTATTCAACTAATAAAGAGAAGCATTGGTAAAAGATCTAAGTTTTTTCATTTGTTATTTTTCCTATTCCTCTCTTCATATGAAAGCTTGTATTTTGAATGTGGTGTTAGAGTCATGTTTGCAATGAAGAGAGTGCAAGTGCCAAAGTACAGATCAAAAAAAAAATTACAACTCTAGAACTAAGGGTTTACTCTCAAGTGGGCAAATTCAGATTTTAAAATGGATGAACAAATCAAGATGATGGATAAGTTAGATGGAAGATGAACATGTTACTTTTGGGAGAAGATATGTGGAAGATCTTTAATGGGATTTCACTAAGACTCAATAATAGAGAAGCAACAACCAAGTGGGAGAAAAGAGAAAGACAAACCTTTCTCAACTTGAAGGATACACAACTACTGCATGTAAGTAGTGTGAAAACCTCAAAGGAGGCTTATGATACATTGTGTCAATTGTTCAAGATGAATGACATGATGTAACAAAGTTTTGACTGCAAAGAAAATTAGTCTGTCTACAAATGGTTGATGATGAATCAATGTCATCACACATCAACAAGTTCAAATCTTTATTGAATCAGTTGGTCGTAAAACTTGGTTCCCTGGTTCTAGAAGAGAATAGGGTAATGGCTTTTATGGGAAGTCTTCCATAGTCATTTGAAATCTTAATGGTCTCTTTGGGCACAAAATCTAATCTCAAACTCCAAACAATAAGTGGTTTATTAATTCAAGAGGAGTTGAGAAGAAAAGATATGAGAGTGATGTCTCTGACAACCTTGTACATTGGAAAGAAAACTACACGAAGAAAGACAAACCAGCTATCACTGATGGTGAAAGTTATTTGAAGAAGAAGATATTCAAATGTCACTATTGCAATAAGGCAATCACTATGCAAAGGACTATCAGAAGAAAGATATATATCTTGTAGGGGCAAAGGTCACAAACTCACAAGCCAACATAAAAAAAGAAGACACTGAAGATTATAAGATATTATTTAAAACATTGGTCACCACTATAAGTGATAACAACCTCTGGTATATTAATTTGTGAGCCTTACAACATATGACACCATGTAAAGATTGATGTGTGTCATATACAAAACTCCCTAATGAAAAGAAGGTTTATTTGGGTGATGAATCAAGTCATAATATTTGTGGTAAAGGAGTGATTTTGGTAGAGCTCTTAGATGGTGTATCTAAATAAATCCATAATGTTCTACATGATCCAAGGTTAACCTAAAAATATTTTATCTGCTAGTAAAACTGAAGATGTGGAAATGGAAGTGGAGTTTGACTCAAGCATGTGCATGCTGAAGAACATCGATGGGAAAATTATAGAAAATCAAGTATGATGTGGTAGCCTATACAAAATGTGCTCTCCAGGTGTGAAATAGCATGCTATTATTCCAAGCACATCACATAAATTTTGTGAGGCATATTTATGGCATCAAAGCTTTGAACATATCAACATGCAAACTCTAAAACTCATGGATAACCAAAAACTCGTATTGGGTTTGGATATAGATAGGGGATCAAATTTGAAGCCACATGAGGCAAACATTTAGGGAAACCATCAAAATATAAAGTTTATGAATGAAGGAAGCATTCAAGCAAAGGATTTGTTAAAACTCATACATCCTAACATATGTGTGATGATGCAAACCATGTCAATTGGAGGAGCAAAGTATTTTGAAACCTTCATCGATGATTATACTCAAGGTATACTTATGTTTTATTAATTAAAAAAAAGTTTAAAGTTTTTAATTTGTTCAAATGCTTCAAGAATCTTGTGAAGAAATAAACATGAAAATGCATAAATTGTCAGGTACCTGGAACAATAAACATGCTCTGATACCACTTGTCAGGATCTTGCTCCACCAATAGAGCACATATGATTACTTCTTGTATTAGCAACTAAACACGGAATTTAACTAGAATCAACAAGTAACTAGAAATATGAAACAACACAGGAATATGAGAGACAATACACAATTGTATTAATAATCACTCAGAAAAATATACAATAAAGGAGATGCCACTTCTTCCACCTTAAAGGCTCGCCACACCTCAAGACCTTCTTCCCTCTCTCTCTCGGTCCGAACAATCAACTCCAATATAGAATTGATGTTCGCCTCTCCAACCAGTCAATAACACCCTGCCAGTACGCCAAGTACACAATCGTACTCCAAGTAGATCTCCTGCTCTCTGCTGCTACCTGCAAATCACTAGACCTTACTCACCATTGTAGATCTCCAAAAGAAGCCATGCTCATCTGCTGACTAAGATCATACAAACACGAAGAACCCTGTTGATTCTCCAAACCAGTACCCACCTTGGTACTGTGGCACTAGGAGGAACACACCATTGCTCACCTCTCTCAGAAGGAGCTTATTGCTCTCTTACTCTCTAGCTACTAGTTTACAATACAGCCCATGAGTCCATATATAGATCTCATGCTTACAATAATTAGACTATCTTAATTACAATAATTAGACACGCAACTCAAGACTATGACTGGCCTTTAACATGCAAACTAATAGTCCAAAAATAGACTCTCCAGAATCAACATGCAAACTGCATGTTCACGTACAGGCTGTCGACGTCAGCTCCTCAATGACCGATGTCAGCCGACTGGTGACCGACGTCAGTTGCTTCTTCACTGCTGTTTGACCGACGTCGATTGATCAGACCAACTTCGGTTGCCCTGCAACTCTCCGCAACCTCTGCAAGCTCTGTGACTTCTCCTGTTTGCATTTTGGTGAAGCTTTTCGCTTCACAACCTAACAATCTCCCACTTGAAGATAAACAGTTGCACCTGTACCTGTACCTATACACCGTCTAAATTATTTCCTGACTTGTATCCCTCTTCAAGATCAATCCTGAAGACTAACCACCACACATCCCGTGATGCTACACCTGTCATCCAAGTAACCTGCCATATTCGAACCTACATATCCATGTAGTGAAGACCTTGACCCTGCATAACATGTTAACCTGCTGCTAGTTCCACTGAACTGCCCTTCAGTACTCCTTCCCCGAATCGGCTCCATACTTTCTGACAACTCTCACTGCTTGAAAAAACTCAGGTCTACACTAGACCTCATGTGATTTTGAACCCTGTTCTAAGCTAAGCTTGAACTGTCCAGCCCTTGGCGTGCTTTCTGATTCTGCATCCTGCATCATGAACCCCGCCAACACCGTCTTCACATCAGCTCTCACTGGAGATCAAATCTCCATGTCTCTTATGCCAAAGAATTTTGCTGCTCCAAATTCTTCATGACACACCTCTGAACTAACCTTACCTTTAGCTCAGCAAAAAACTTGTATGTACAAACCTGCTCCAAGCTCATCCTCCACATACAGTAACAAGATAATGTTGCGACCATCATCCACCTGATAAGATAAACACAATAGTTACACTGACATTGACTAATGCCATGCTTAGTCATCCACCTGTCAAACCTATACCACTATCCTGCAGCTTCTTCAAGACCATATACCTTGGCCTTCCGTCTCACGTATCCATCCACTCTCTTCTTTAACTTGGGAATCCATTCTGTCTCTCAGTGCTTACTTCCAACTGACAACTCTACTAATGAATACCTATTTGGTTCTTCTCCAAGGACTCACTCTCCTCATCCATGCCAAGCTCCCACTGTATCTGGATTCTACCTGCATTGCCTCTTCCATCTTCCTGGTTCTTGACCATCAATAAGCAATATAAAGAAGGTAAACAATGAATATGAGGTTCACTTACCCTTTTGACCTCGATATGAGCGTTTGAGACTTGTTGACAGCTTGATGTCCACCCACCATCCATTCCAGTGACCGATCTCGGCCATCTCCCAGTCTGCTCCCGACTGATGTCGGTTCCCTGCACTGACCTTGACTGCCGACGTCATCTCCCTGGCCGACGCCGATCCCTTCTGTCGACGTCGATTCCTTCATGACTGACGTCGGTCTTCTTTCTGCCAACATCAGTTACTGTCTGACCGATGTCGGTACCTGTGTTCGCCTGTGAATGATAACTTTTTACCCGTGAGCTCTCCATGGATCAAAATCTTGTTCAAATCAACACAACCTTGCTCAGAATAATTCAATCTCCTCACCTGATCTCTGTCCGTCATCTCCTCCATGAACACCAAGGCTTTTCAATTCTTTAGCTTGTCAAAAACATCTGCTTTCGCTTAAGAACATGCATTCCCCTCCTACATATGTGACCAAGCCTACAAAGCCACATCTCTGTAACAAAAAGTGAATCAATAATATAAGTAGATAGATAAAGGATACCTAATTTCTTATCACCATCTAATTCAAGTGCATCCGCTGTGAGAGTTACAGTGCATCTCCCATCACCCAAATTTTCTGAAGAAATTAGACTAATCTCCAAGACTGGTATCTGCATGACTTCTTTCAACCACTGTGAGTCATCCGTCTGCAATTTTAGCTTCACTTCCCCTTTGTCAATAATCTAACAAGGCTCTCCAACTCCTAAATAAATCTCTCCAAAGTCTCCAAAGACATACCCATGAAAAGATGCTCTATTTTGGGCTGCATGGAAAGAGGTAAAAGAATATGTAATTAAAGATTCTACTTTATCCAGAACATCCTATGCAACATCCCCTGCAACATCTGCTCTTCCCTGCTAATCTGCTACCAACCAACAATCTTTATTTCCCTGCTCTTTCTTTCCATCAATCAGACCATTCGTGCTATTCAATTTCTCTATTCGTAGCTTACTTTCTTCTGCCATTGCTATACTCTCACTCAATCTGAAACTCCTGCGAGTGACCTGTAATCAAAAACACTACCAGATCTGAAACCACATGTTAGTCAACCCAACCAAAAGCTCTGATACCACTTGTTGCTATCAACTCTTAAACCTACAACCAAGGCTCTGATACCACTTGTCAGGTACCTAGAATAATAAACATGCTCTGATACCACTTGTCAGGATCTTGCTCCACCAATAGAGCACATATGATTACTTCTTGTATTAGCAACTAAACACGAAATTTAACCAGAATCAACAAGTAACTAGAAATATGAAACAACATAGGAATATGAGAGACAATACATAATTGTATTAATAATCACTCAAAAGAATATACAATAAAGAAGATGCCACTTCTTCTTCCACCTTAAAGGCTCGCCACACCTCAAGACCTTCTTCCCTCTCTCTCTCGGTCCCAACAATCAACTCCAATACAAAATTGATGTTCACCTCTCCAACCAGTCAGTAACACACTGCCAGTACGCCAAGTACACAACCGTACTCCAAGTAGATCTCTTGCTCTCTACTGCTACCTGCAAATCACTAGACCTTACTCACCATTGTAGATCTCCAAAAGAAGCCATGCTCATCTACTGACTAAGATCATATAAACACAAAGAACCCTGTTGATTCTCCAAACCAGTACCCACCTTGGTACTGTGGCACTAGGAGGAACACACCATTGCTTACCTCTCTCAGAAGGAGCTTATTGCTCTCTTATTCTCTAGCTACTAGTTTACAATACAGCCCATGAGTCCATATATAAATCTCATGCTTACAATAATTAGACTATTTTAATTACAATAATTAGACACGCAACTCAAGACTATGACTAGCTTTTAACATGCAAACTAACAGTCTAAAAATAGACTCTCCAAAATCAACATGCAAACTGCATGTTCACATACAGGTTGCCGACGTCGGCTCCTCAATGACCAATGTCGGCCGATTGGTGACCGACGTCGGTTGCTTCTTCACTACTTTCTGACCAACGTCGGCTGATCAGACCGACGTCCGTTGCCCTGCAACTCATTCTGCAACTCTCTGCAAGCTCCGTGACTTCTCCTATTTGCATTCTAGTGAAGCTTTTAGCTCCACAACCTGACATAAATAAGCTCAGAGGTGACAATGTGGAGATCACAACTCAAAAGAGTAGGAACAATTATGTATGTATGTAGGAATCCAAAAACAACAGACATCCCCATATAACCCAAAATAGAATGAAGTTTTTAAACTCAAAAACTAAATGCTAGTCAATGAAGCAAGGATCATGCTAGATTGTCAAATGCTTTTTGGGTTGATGTAGTTTCTATTGCAGCATACCTTGGTAATGGAATTCCAACCAAGGACATGATTGACAAAACTCTAGAAGAAGTTTGGTTGGGGATCAAACCAACGGTAACCCATTTTTGTGTATTTGGGTGTGTAGTGTATGTGTAGATACCTAATTGAGTAAGGAAGAAGTTGGACATGAAAATTCGTAAGTGTATATTTATTGGATGTGTTAGGAGTTAACTTAGGTTACAAGGTGTATGATCCTGCTAAATTCTTGATGATGATCAAGAGATGAAATTTTTATTGAAAGCACAGGCATACTGAATAAAGTGGGAGATAATGAGCATCATACCGTTGATCTAAACTCTAACTTAGTACAACCTTTGTACCAAGAGATTGATCAAGGTAGTAATGACAAAGAATTTGTATAACTTGGTTAAAACTAACAAGGTGTAGATGGTGCATGCAAATAAGAATATACACTATTAAAAAAAATTACTTAAAGTAAGGGAATATAACAATTCATTTTTTATTTAGCATCCTTTTTACCTTAACTTTATAAATTATCTAAAGTGTTGAATAATATTGAAGCAACTAAGTGGAAAGAGGCATTGAATTCTAAATACAAATCATTGCTAATCAACAAGACTTGGAGTTTAACCACACTTCTATTGTCACTTGGATTTACACCCTTTGAGGAGATGTCTCAGCTCTCCTCATCCAAGTGGCACAATTGAAACACCTCTAAGCTGTGGTTAGCCTAAAGATGAGGTGAATCTCTAGGTAGAGCTAGTTCTTTTGATGCACCACTTGTAAACCACTACTACACCTATGCTTATGAGGGAAAAGGGAGAGAAAATTGAAAGTAAACTATCCTAAAGGAGGTGATACACCAAATTTTTTGATGACTACCAACCAGCTGCATGTCACACATGAAACCAAGAGACCAACTAAACATACACTTCTCTAATCTAAATCTTCTAACATCAATGTTTCATTATGAAGTTGTGATGAATTTTTAGGCTAAGAGGAATAAAGAAGAGGCCTAGGATGGCATTATTTGAATAGACTAACTCACTCAACCTGGACACTTCATAGAACACTTCTATAAGAAGAAGTTTTCAAACTGCAAATAGGTGGGAGAATGAGACAACAATGTTAAGGAAATAATAATCATCACAAAGTAAGATATATCATTCAAGTGAACACACTAATAATAGTCATAGAAGAGGTAAAAATTAGATTTCTTTATTGATCCATGTATGCAAATGAGTAGGGCTTCACCATATTCAGGTGGAGCATAGTTTACAAAGGCCAAAATGGCTAGTTCTTACAGAACTTGAGAGAGAAGAGAAGAAAAAAGTCCAAAGGTCACAAGGACAATTTTCAAGCTAATAAAAGGAGTTACTTTTGCATGAGAAGAGAGTATGAAACTGATCATGCAAAGCTAGGAAGCACAAGTGTCACCCCAAGTCATGAAACTCTTGACATGTGGCATGAAATTCCCTTTGTTGGCTCAAAAAATTACCTTCATAATTTACCCGTATTTGAACATCCCAAAACTGACTAGGGATAGGTCTCATGATTTGAATGAGAGGGAAGGGTTTTAGACATGCTTTTCCATGCATTAGTTGTAGTCCTAATCATCTGGAATCTCTTGAAAGTGAGCCATCACTGCCTACAATCAAAAAAACTCCTCTTTCACACACCTTGCAAACTTGCCTTCAAATTTGGCTTCATTTTTCCATGAAAATATATGGGAGGGAGTGTATGACACTTATCAAAACCCTCCATTGCCTTATACTACTCAGGTAGACCTTAAAAATCCATCCACTTGAAGTTCTCACCCTTCTCACTATCATGTTCACTATGCCAGTTTTGATTGGCTAAGATGAGATCTATGGTAGGAAATCTTAGGAGTTTTTCAAATGAATTAAATGGACATGGGGAGTTATCCTAAGTCTCATGTTTTCTTTCAAAGTTGATTTCATTTCTTGAAACCTCCTAGAACTTGCACAATGTATAAAATAGTCAAAATAAGCAGTTGTGTACCCTATCTGTAAAGATTCCTTACAACTCATCTTGATGGTAGGGATATTGACTGAGTCATCTACAACATTCAATAACTTTCATGGTCAAAATGGGCCATTAGAGTAGCTTCCCATCCTCATTTCCTTTATCGGGTCATTCCAAGTGTTTAGCAAGGGTTTAGGCCTATTTTACCCTCTTAACCATTGTTCATAGATATTTCACATTCAAATTCTAATTCAATTCCACAAAAAGGTTTTTTAGGACCCTATCTAACACCTTAAAACATCTTGGATTTCCATGCAATGTGTCAAGGTAAATACAAGCTTCCAAATTTGTCCACTCGAACTCTCTTCTCCATTCCCTGTAGGCATGAGTTGCTTCCGAGCCCAAAAATGGATTCTTGATTCCTTATCTATAAGGTGTAAGTTTTTAAACATCTTTCATGACCCCATACACATGTCCAAATAAGTTTTAAATCATACCTAAAGCTGGAAGTAACATTGACCTCACATTTGGTCTTTAGGCCTAAACATGCCTAATAGGCTTGACTATAAATTTTGTGATCCATACCACCATATTGAGGTTATCCCTTTTGTGTTTGATTACTCATGTTGTCTTAGGTGTATTTCCACTTCTCACACCTTCTTAAATGGTCTCTTTATCTTCTTGTCTCATCTCCTTATATACTTTCCTCTAAACCTGCCATTTTATACTTAAGGGGAGTGCCCTCTATCTGAGACAAACTAGAGAGCACTTCCCCTATTTCCTCAGACAAGTTGAATATTAGAGTGGACTCTCCAAGTGATAATTATGTCCTACACAAAAACTCAGCCCTTTTTCCCAAGATTATATCCTTCAAAAGCATAAAAAAAACAAAATAAACTGTTAGGAAAAGATTATGTGCAGGGTTTAAGGAATGGACTATGTAATGCATCATTTGATCCCATTTCTCTCTTAAATATCCATCATGATGATTTTATAATTGTGATTAATTTTTCCTAACCTTCATTCATACCTCCAACCTCTCACATGTCCCTCATATTGCTTGTCTGGTCAAGATTGTGTATAACCCTGACTTTATTTCTTGTTTGAGGAGGACCCCTGTAGATGATCCTAAATAATTTATACCTTGAAGACATTACACAAGCATCATTTAATATTCACATGGTCATTTAATAGTGATTTTAACTCATTCATTTCATACTTGGGTTAAGTCCACATCAAGGATCTTAACTCCTTTGCTCTTTGCCCCTCACAGTCAACTATAGTTGGTCGTTTAAGGTCCTGTAGGTTCCTTTCTCCCCAAAATTTATTTAATTTAACCTATAGGAAACATCTAAGGCTTTTAGTAATTATTTTTAATCCTCTTCCATAAAGAAATGTGAGTGTTTCCTTACTTAAGTCTTTGTTGTTGGGGATCAACCAACAATAGATTACACTTATGAAAGCAATAAACGCGGAATTAAATCAGATATACAAGTAACTAGAATGAGATAATAGCAAGAACAAGAGATACAAGAAACCACCCTAAAAACTTGTATTAAAAAACTCTTTACAAAATGAATACAATTGAAGAAACTTCTTTCTTCCACACCTCTCCTAGATGTATAGATCTCTCACTAGATCTCTATTCCTCAAGAGCTCTCTCTCTCTCAAGAACAATCAACTCCAACAAACCTGGATTGATTCAATTCTGTACTGTTCTTCAACATACCAATTCTACAACTAGTACAATAATTCACACAAAGCTAAGAAGATCTAATTCTACATATAGAATTAAGAAACTTGATCATGCACTTACAACAAACAATTAAGCCTCTTGAACAAGGGCTCTAAAAATAATATTGCTAATAATAGAGACGCGAGCTTAAGACTACAACTTAAACTCATCATGCAAACACTCGCTTCTGTCCTCGGAAATAGCATTCTGGATGCACAGATAATCGACGCCGGTTCCTGCTGCTTGCCTGTGACCACCGTCAGTCGACCCACTGTCGACGTCGATGCCTATGCAACTGCACCTGACCAACGTCGGTCGCTCCTGACCGACGCCGGTGTCTGTGTAGACCCAAAACTGTCATAGTGTGCTCCTTGGTGAAGCTTTTAGCTTCACACCCTAACAATCTCCCACTTGGAGATAAACAGCTGCACCAGTATCTGTACAACAACATCTTCTAGCTCCTCCATCTTCAACTCAATCATGAAGACCAACAGAAGTTGAATGAAGATTCAACTTCTCCTTTGTAACCGGCTTGGTTAACATATCAGCAAGATTCCTATCCATATGGATCTTCTCCAGCTTCAACTCACCATCTTTCAATACCTGTAGTATGAAATGGTACCTTAGCTGTATGTGCTTTGTTCTTAAATGAAAGGCTGAACTCTTAGCCAAATGGATTGCACTCTGACTGTCACTATACAATCTGCAACTCTCATGCTCCCTACCAAGCTCATCCATGAACCGTGTCATCCATATCATCTCGTTGCTAGCCTCTGTGGCTGCAACATACTCTGCTTCTGTAGTTGACAAGGCAACAACCTTCTGCAACTTAGATATCCAGCTAACCGCCGTTCCACCTACAGTGAAAACATAACCTGTAGTGCTCCTCCTACCATCCAAATCACTTGCCATATCTGAATCTACATAACCATGTAGAGAAGTATCTGAACTTCCATAGCACAAGTGCCTACTGCTGGTTCCTCTCAGATATCTAAGGATCCACTAAACTACTTTCCAATGTTCCTTACCTGGATTGGCCATATACTTACTTACCACTCCCACTGTTTGGGCAATATCTGGTCTAGTACACACCATTGCATACATCAAACTCCCTACTGTGGAAGAATATGGAACCTTACTCATGTACTCTATCTCATCATATGAATTAAGACATTGTTCTTTACTCAACTTAAAATGTCCAGCCAAAGGTGTGCTTACCGGTTTAGCATCCTGCATATTGAATCGTTTCAACACCTTGTCCACATAATCTTCTTGAGACAATATCAACCTGTGATTTTTTCTATCTCTCTTAATGCTCATGCCAAGGATTTTCTTTGCTGCTCCCAAATCCTTCATAGCAAAGGTTTGAGCTAATTTCACCTTAAGCTCAGAGATATCCTGCATGTGTGATCCTGCAACCAGCATATCATCTACATACAACAATAGAATAATATATCTACCGTTATCAAATCTCTTGAAATACATGCAATGGTCAGATTGACACCTACTGTAGCCATGCTCAGTCATAAATCTATCAAATTTTAAGTACCATTGCCTAGGAGCTTGCTTGAGGCCATACAAGATTTTCTTCAATCTACACACAAACTTCTCCTTACCCTTGACCTCAAATCCTTCCGATTGTTTCATATAAATTTCCTCATCCAAATCTCCATGAAGAAACGCTGTCTTAACATCTAGCTGCTCAAGATGTAATTCCTCAAAAGCAACCAAAGACAATACAAACCTTATAGAAGTCATTTTAACAACAGGAGAAAAAATCTCACCAAAGTCAATACCTAGCTTTTGTGCAAATCCTTTCACTACCAATCTGGCCTTATATCTCATCTGTCCATTCTCACCTTCTTTCAACCTGTAGGTCCATCTGTTCTTGAGTGTTCTCTTACCAGCTGGCAATTCAACCAAATCCCATGTTTGGTTCTCTCTTAAGGACTCCAACTCTTCAACCATGCCACGCTCCCACTGACTCTTGGACTCCACCTGTATTGCTTCTTCAAAACTCTCTGGTTCTCCACCATCAGTTAGCAATAGATAAAATAAAAAAGGAGAATATCTAATTGGAGGCTTACTCACCCTTTTTGACCTCCTGATTGGTGTCTTTCCTTGTTTACAACACGCTGTCCACCCAAATTCTCTGACAGTGACCGACCTCGGTCACCTCCAGACCTGTTACTGGCTGACGTCGGTTCTTCCTGATCGACCTCGATGCTTGTTCTGCCGACGTCGATCTCTGTATGGCCGACGCCAGTTTCTATCCTGCCAACGCTGATTTCTGTCCTATCGACGTCGATTTCTGTGTTTTTCTGCAAGTGATTATTTCCTTATTTTGTGAGCTCATATTGGACCCTTCACCTCGTCCAATTCACCATTGCTCTGCTCAGATTGATTTATCTTCCTTAGCTGATCACAATACATCACTCTTTCATTGAAAACAACATCACGGCTCCTAATTACCTTGTTAGTTTCTAGATTCCACAATCTGTAACCAAAATCATCTGAGCCATAGCCAATAAATGTGCACCTCATAGATTTAGCATCAAGCTTCTTTCTATTTTCTTTATCTATGTGCACAAAGACTTCATAACCAAAAACTTTGAGATATGAGAGATCTACCTTTTTACCTATCCATGCCTCTTCTGGAATACCACCATCTAGAGCTGTAGAGGGTCCTCTGTTAATCAGGTATACTGCAGTGTCAACAACTTGTGCCCAAAACTGTAAGGGCAAGCTAGCATGCAATCTCATACATCTTGTACGCTCCATTATTATCCTGTTCATCCTTTCAGCAATTCCATTCTGCTAAGGTGTCCTTGGAATCATCCTTTGCCTGCGGATTCCATGCATATAACAATAATCTTTGAACTTATAACTGCAGAACTCACCGCCATTGTCAGATCTTAGGCACTTCAATCTTTTACCTGTTTCATTCTCAACCATAGCTTTCTAAATCTTAAAAGTCTCAAATATATCAGATTTTCTTCTAATACAATAGATCCATACCTTCCTTGTAGCATCATCTATGAAAGATACATAGTACTGTGATCCTCTAATGGAAGTAACCTGAGCTGGTCTCCACACGTTTATGTGAACAAGCTGCAACTTATGCCCCTTCTTAGTAGATCCAGTCTTGAGAAAACTAACCCTTTTCTATTTTTCAAATACACAATGCTCACAAAACTCTAGATCTATGCCTTTTAAATCTGAAAGCATACCTTTGGACTTAAGAATTGACATCCCCTTCTCACTCATGTGGCCAAGCCTTGAGTGCCACAGTTTAGCATCCACATCTGAAGTAGATAATATAGGAGATTTGTTAGTAACACAATTACACAAATAGAGAGTACCTTCTCTCTTACCTCTGGCCATAACAAGTGCACCCTTGGTCACCTTCCAAGATTCTACTGTGAGAGTTACTGTACAACCCTCATCCCCTAACTTTCCTGCAGAAATCAAATTTCTCTTCAAGCTAGGAACATGCATCACATCTCTCAACACCCATGTGTTGCTATTTTGCATCTTCAACTGCACTTTACCTTTGCCAATTATTTTATAGGGCTCATCATCCCCTAGATACACTATTCTAAAATCTCCATGGATATAGTCACTAAAATATTCCCTGTTAGGGGTAGCATGAAAAGATGCACAAGAATCTAACACCCAATATTCTATATTATTATGTAGAGAGAAAATTAAAGCATCTTGTGCAATACCTGCAACCTTGGCTTCGTCCTTTCCTTTGTGCTGATTGTCCTCCTTAGGCTTTGACCAACAATCTCTGCTTATGTGCCCAATCTTTCCACAATTTCAGCATTATGGCTTCCTGTCGTTCCTAGATTTGGATCTTCCTCTCACCTTAGACTTTGATCTTGATCTCCTCTTGCTCTTATCTTTCTGCCTCCCCCTGCTCTCAAAACTTAAAGCGTTCCCAGATGTCTCTTCTGTGCTTTTCCTGCGTATTTTCTCATTCAAGATAACACTAACAACATCCTCTACTTTCAAAATATTTGATGCAGATGCAGTATTACTAACTGCCATTACTAAGCCATGCCAGCTTTCAGGCAAATAACATAATATCAAAAGAGCTTTTATTTCATCATCAAACACTATATTGACTGAACTTAATTGATTCACAATTCCATTGAAATCATTCAGATGAGTAAAAACAGATCCACTTTCATTCATATGCAAATTAAATAACTGCTTCATAAGATATACCTTATTAAAAATTGAGAGTTTTTCATACAAATTTTCTAACGTAGTCATCAACTCTACCGTAGACTTTGCCTGTGATAAATTAGATATCACAGTGAATGCTAGACTCAGTCTTATAGACCCCAGAGCCTTTCTGTCAAGAACTTCCCATTCTTCATCCTCCATGTCTTTGGACTTCTTAACAACCCCACCTAAAGGTAAGTAGAGATCTTTCTGATACAGATAATCCTCTATTTGCATTCTCCAATGTTGGTAATTTTTGCCATTAAACTTTTCCATTCTCAATTTACTTTCATCTGCCATTGCTTCTCCCACTCAAACAGAAATTCCTGTAGAAACCCCTGTGAGAACCTGTAATCAATACACACTACACAAATCTGAACCACCTGTTAGTGAACCTGAGCTCTGATACCACTTGTTGGGGATCAACCAACAATAGATTACACTTATGAAAGCAATAAACGCGAAATTAAATCAGATAGACAAGTAACTAGAATGAGATAATAGCAAGAATAAGAGATACAAGAAACCACCTTGAAAACTTGTATTAACAAACTCTTTACAAAAGGAATACAATTGAAGAAACTTCTTTCTTTCACACCTCTCCTAGATGTATAGATCTTTCACTAGATCTCTATTCCTCAAGAGCTCTCTGTCTCTCAAGAACAATCAACTCCAACAAACCTGGATTGATTCAATTCTGTAATGTTCTTCAACATACCAGTTCTACAACTAGTACAATAATTCACACAAAGCTAAGAAGATCTAATTCTACATATAGAATTAGGAAACTTGAGCATGCACTTACAACAAACAGTTAAGCCTCTTGAACAAGGGCTCTAAAAATAATATTGCTAATAATAGAGACACGAGCTTAAGACTACAACTTAAACTCATCATGCAAACACTTCCTTCTGTCCTCAGAAATAGCATTCTAGACGCACAGGTAACCGACGCCGATTCCTATTGCTTGCCTGTGACCGCCGTTGGCCGACCCACTGCCGACGTCGGCGCCTCTGCAACTGCACCTGACCGACGCCGGTGTCTGTGTAGACCCAAAACTGTCATAGTGTGCTTCTTGGTGAAGCTTTTAGCTCCACACCCTAACATTTGTTTTGGGTGGTAAAAAAGCTAATAGTCAGTTGTAGGTCAACTTCTTAGGAGAGAGAAATCTATAGGTGAATATAGGACCTAAAACATAGTATGTCCCTTCCTTTTAATGATTCTTTAGATCATATATATTAATTTCACTGCCTAGAAACATTTGATCATGAAAGCATGGTTTATAACTGCTAACTTGGAGTGCAAGGTCACTCAAAACTTTCAATTATGTAGATGTCAATGAATGGAATTAGTGATTAAATAGCAATTTTGAGGTCTTCAAACATCAGTTTCCACTAATCTTCTACATTTCATACTTTACAAAGCCTTTCTCCTATGTAAAGGCTATTTAATGAGTGTAATAGGAGTAATCAAAAGTTAATATATCATTTTTATAATACCCTTTCAAAATGATTAGGTGCTTTGTTTTCACCTTTTAGGGAAAGTGTCCCTGAATACACAGTCACCTTATGTTAGAAGGTGATCTTTAACCTTGCTTGGCAATCTAGTACTCAAGGGAAGTCTGCCATGATCATTTCAACAACTAGGGACTCCAAGGAAGTTTTCACCATGTTGGGTGAATATTTTGTCGGCCAGTTAACTGGTGACCAAAATAGTTCCTATCACCACAACATATGGAGATTGGTCATCTAATGTTGCAGGTTTACCACATCCAAAGGGGACAAATCTCTCCTCTCATCAAGAGGAGGTTCCTTGTTAAATATGTGGAGGCTATATACTATATATATATAAGCAGAAAGTAAGACACAAGGGTGGAATGAACCATCCATCTCTTTTTTTTCAGAGATGATGCTAACAAACAGAGGAGAAATACTAGGTGATTGGTGAAGGCACTTCTCTTCTTTCTAAAGTAACATTTAGCCAAAAGCCAGATCCCTCCCTGAATAGTAGAAATCCTGGTGAAGTGACAGAAGGCACTTCTCTTCTTTCAAAAGTGCTTGTTCTTGCAAACAGTAAGACTCTTTCTGGTAACAAGTGACTGGTAAGCGGGTCCAAGGTAACCAACAATCTAAGATGTAGCTCAAAGTATCCACCTTGACTACCCTAGAGTGAGATAGGAAGAACAATGGGGGCACAAAGTTGTCCCAAAGTCCTTTACATAGAAATAGAAAAGAAAAACACACACTGAAAACAATTATGTCAGCACAAAGTCTGAAAGTAACTATTTTCGAGACACCTTTCTTATCACTTCCACTAGCTCTACTTGTTAAATTAAATAAACAAGAACACATTTAGATGATAGACATAAGAATAATCTCCTAAACTAATACAAGCTATACAACATAAAGTCTGCGAATCACTTGCTTTCTCATTCAGATAAAATAATATGAAATACAATCTAAGCTCAAAGTCTCAGTGTTCACGTTTCAATTTGGGTAGAGTTTTGCTTATGTATTCGAGAAGATCTCCCTTAAAAAAATAAAAGAGATTACAATATATAGCAGCCAAGAAAGACTTGGCGCTTTGTTTCATGGAATGGCCCATGCTGTGCATTCAATGCCTTGAATGCATTTTTAATTTTGTCAGGGGACCATGCTAGAATAGGGCAGCTGCCTTGACTATGGCATGTTACTTTATCTCAAATGTCTCCTCCTTGACCTGGGTCATCTGGTATTTGTGCAGCTGTCCACTTTACCTTTACTCTAAGAGAGACAAACAGGCTATGCCTTCAATGTTTGCAAGCCAAAATATCTGCTTGGTGGACTGTTCCACCTACTGAAATAACTTATGAGTAGATATTTTTGGCTTTTCCCTCTTTATCTCTTCTTGGTTTTGTCTTTTTCTAGCATTTGAGTTCTCGGCTCTGAATTCCCATCTTTGTTGGCTCTTTACGCTCTTCCATCAGTGGTTATTCCCTTTGGCATTTTGGCCTTTGAATGCATTCGAGTCTGTCATCCTCCTTAGCAATTCCTTCATATCTTTTCTGCTTGCTTTGGCTACTTTTTATTGATCTCAACAAGTGACACGTGGCGTGTTCCACTGTGAAACAAGCAAGGACACGTGGTAGTATCCGCTTACTTTATCAACTGACCTAGGGCCCACCACAGTCTTTATGAAATGAAAGGGAGAGACCACGGATGTTGACACTTGGTGGCTTTTGTCGAGCTTTAACAGGGACACGTGGCAACTCTCATAGCTTTGAAACTTATTAAAAACTGTGTCCCAGTAGACGACACTTGGCAGCTTTCGCTTCGGCTCTATAAGGGACACGTGGCGGCTTTCGCTACACTTTGTCTTTTTCCATCAGACAAAAATTCAAAAGGAATTGTTCCTTTTGGGCCTCAAAAAAAATCTGAAGGAGTTCTATCTCTTTTGGCTTCTCTTTGACCCTTGAACAAATGTAGCCTACCCTCCACAAGGGCATTTATTCCTTCGGCCCTGGGGCAGCCCCTTGAACCTACTGATTGAACCAACTTTGGTTCAATGGTTCAATCGGTTCATTCTTCATTATTTGGCTAAGTCTTTTGATTGCTTGAACAAAAAGCATTGAACCTTTGCTGAGAATGACTGGAGACTAGTTCTTTTGATTGAACTCACCTGCAGAAGCCTTTGAACCTGTTGAACCTGCTAATCCCTTTACTGAAAAAGCTTGGAAAATGAGGAAATTGAATGCTCAGAACAAATTTTGAAAAGGGAAGAGACAAATTTTTGGTCTTGCAGGACCAAACTAGTTCATAGGTTGTCCCAAAAATGAGTGATATTTTTGGGGACAACACACCACATGCTTCTTTACTCTTTGTGACACTTCATCTCTTTGTTAGCACCATCTGAAGGTGCATATTCTAATGTGCAGTAGCCAATGTGAATTTAGGTAGTGGACATGGTTATAAAGATTAAAATGAGTTTTGAGCTTCTTCAAAGATTTCAAATAAACTCCTTTCATTATTAAAACCTTACTTAGCTCAGGCACTCCCTTTCAACATGGTTGGTCTCCATGAAGACACCTGCAGATGCATTTTGAGCTATATGTAAGCAGTGAACATGAAATATGAACCATACTCATGAAATATGCCTTTATTATTTATTTTATCTCCCTTCAATGTATTCAAATGAATAGTTGTGATGTTGTAAATATTGAAACAATATCACACTCCTCATGACAATGTTTTACTTTCATGTAGGTAGTTGTAGTGGCATGCCAATGGCAGAAAAAACTACGTAAGTGACTGAGTTTACTGTCATAGTCCTTATTTTACACTCTTTGGAGGATCTAACATTTTTTTTATTGATTCTAAATACATTTCAACATCTTTATTCCTTCAATAAACATCTATGAGCATGCTAAACATGTTCTACACACGTGATTCAACATGGTTGTAAGTGAAAATGGGCAAGGAGTTGACTATGTATGACAATGGACTGAAAGTTTGATCCAAGCATGATGTTATGACATTAAACATGAAGGTAGGTCATCACTATGTCATTTATACATGTTTATGAACCTATCTACACCCTCTGAGACCATTAACAAAGTAGAAAGTTCTAAAGTGGTGAAAACCTACCTTTTATATTCAAATGAGACTAGTCTACAAATTTGAGATGATTTGCTCATCAAAACACTTTGAAACATGAAACCAAGCATGTATAATATTATTTTAATATTTCCAGTTTCCTTGGAGTTAATTCCAATAGTTGGATTGTACATAATCATCCAAAGAAGAGCAAAACCTATAAGGTTCATAGATCTGCAAGCAAATTAGATATGCCAACTTCATGAGGATGTTTAATAAATAATAAGCTACCATTATTTGAAATATTATTATGTAAATTAATATATATAAGTATACTTTCACCTCACAAATTAATTTAGTCTAAAACTGATCGAACTGTCCACACCAAGCACAAACCTGTTGACTGTTTCTATGTGTCTAGAAGGGTAAAGAAGGAGCATAACAGTTTTAGCTTGAAAATGACACTTAAAAATTATTTAAAGTGTGTAAATGAGTCTTAGGAAGCTAAATATTCATCTCACAATCTTCTCCCATGTGTCAAACTCCCTCATGGGCCGTACAAGTGCCAAACTCTTCCTTTTTCAGTTGATTTCTTAATTTTCAGTTAGATAACCTACAAGCTTCAAATGAACTAACATTAATGATATAGAATCTAACTTATTGGATATTTTAAATTAAAATAGGACACTTATACACCTTTAAAACTGTGCCACTTGCATTTATGACCCCTAAAAGCCTTATAAATGACTCAAAATGACATATAGATTAATTAGACCAAAACCAAGGCTAATATGGCATTAAATGACATCAAAAGACATATAAAATACCCTATGATAAATTATTAGACCCATAAAACATTTAAAAATCAATTTTTTACCTATAGGGGTCCCAATTTGACCTACTGGGTCAAATTTGGTCAACAACTTCCTCCAAGGAGAAAATATGTTAGGTACAAATGGTTGTCCAAGAAAAAACTCAAAAGTAGATGGAACCATTGATTGGTACAAGGCTCAATTGGTAGCTAATGGATATTAACAAGTACCAAGATTGATTATCATGATTTATGTTCCCTTGTGGTTAAAATCTCATGTATTTGAGATTTGTTTGTTTGCATTACAATAGAGGACATATAAATCTATCAAATGGATGTAAAAAATGTGTTCCTCAATGGATAAATTGAAGAATATATCTATATGGACCATCCAAAATGATATCTCGGTCCAAGGAATCAAAGGTTAGTGTGCAAGCTATAAAGATCATATATGTACTAAATAAATCTCCAAGAATTTGGTCCAACAGATAGATAAGTATCTTTGTTATGTGGGTTTTTTCAAATTTAATGTTAAATCAAATGTTTATGTGCAGAGAATAAATTACTTGAAGATATTAAATGCACTACACATGGGTGATGCAAGCATTGTAAGTAATGATCTTAAGCTATAAAATGATACAAATGTAATGTCAGATTATAGGTTTTAAATGAAAGATCATAGAGAGATACACTATTACTTGGGTATTAGAGTGCAACAAAATAAAAGTTCTTGTTTGACTCATTTTAGTCAGTATAACTATATTGATAACATTTTGAAAATGTTCACTATGGATATGAGTAAACTAGTAAGCATGTATATTGATACTAGTGTCAAACTAATGGATGACATGTCTCCAAAAACTATTGAAGAAGAATGCAAGATGATGAGCATCACATATCAAAGTGCATTGACAAACATTATGTATGTAATAATTTACACAAGCCCTAAAATTACTTATGGAGTGGAAGCTATGAACTGGTACTCATGGAATTTAAGATCATAACATTGTTATGATGTCAAGAGAATCTTCAAGTATTTGAAATGGAAAACTTTTCATGGAACAAAAAATGTTGTTGTAAACATTGTACAAATGATTTGGTATTATGATGTTGATTGGGTGGGTGATGTTGATAGCAAAAGATCAATGATTGGTTACTTTTTTATATTGGAAATGGCTTATTTACTTGGGTAAGCAAGAGACAACCCACATTTATTTTTCTAACACACATATTAATATATGACAACATAAATAATAAAGTAATATGGATAAAAAGTAGCTTAGATATTTAGATACAAGCAAAAAAACTACTATCATATTGTAGACAACTAAATGTGGTATTAAATACATAAAAACATTAATTTTGACATATTTTACATACATGACTTGAGCGTATACATTTAACTCTTGTGCACACTTTTCCCTATCTATTCATTTATTTATTATCTTAGTCAACCCATTTTTTTATCATTCATATTTGGGATCCCCCTATTTGTGCAATAATGATCCATAATACTAATTAGACTATCGCCATATTATCGATTCTTGATTTTTCCTGTCTGAATAGTGTCATCAATAATTAGACAATTATGGTTACCAAAAGTGTGTGCCTTCTATCGATATTATCTACGAACCTCTAATGACCAATTTTAAAATTCAAACATTTCCTTTTGGTTTGTCGAAGCATGTTTCCTATGTTGGTTATGGGGTAAAATATCAAAGAGTCATTTATCACACGTCATGCCTAAGGCCATACAGATCTATCACTCATCTTAGCAAGTCATCAAAAACCTAAGAAATCCACCGAAACTTCATTGACACACTACCACAAAAGCATATGCATCTGAAAACCCATCAAAGTAGCAGCCCTAAAGCCAAGTTTGAATACAAACACAAGATCAAAATTATATGTTGTCAAATTTCATAAGTCAAATCCTTGCATTACATTCTATTGGATCATGAATGATCACACACACACCTAGGTGAGAAAAATATGTGTGGTTAGAGCCCTATTCTAAGTATTTAAACACATACAACACTAAAACACTTCGCGAGGAGTGGTAGGGCCTCTCTAACCCATTTTTCCAAGTCAATCTGGTGTTGAAAGTGAATACAGGGTTTCAAGGAAAAGCAAAGAAAAATTAGGATCTACACTTGGGATCAAAGATAATAAAATTAATGGGAATCATCTATGAGGGCAAGCCCAACAATTTGAGGTGGAACAGATTGACATGGTCAACCTAGACAATGAGGTTATATAGAGGACATTATCGATCATTGTAGGGGTCTAAGTTTTGTCGAAAGTGGCCATGTAGGTTTTTGAGAGTTTGTTTCCTTATCTAAATAGTCATAGAGATAATATATAACATTTTATAGATTAGTGACAAATAATAAATAGTTTAAATTATAAAATTAGCTAAGTTCCTCTCTTCCTTCCATTCTTTTTATTAGCATATCCATAGTCTAGTGAATTTTAACATAAATTTGTGTTATGTAATCTGGGGGAAAATGAAAATAACCATATATGTGTCATATAAATATAAAAGGAAGTCAAAAATTCATTTGAGAAAGGAAGTCAAAATCACTTGAGAAAGGTAGTCGAAAAGTCACTTGAGAAGAGGAATAGGTTGTATAAGTTGAAAAGCCATATGGAATGAAGATGCAAAACATGAAAGGTAAGCCATTGTTTGAATGAATTTGTATCCCATGGCCTCTTGGCCATGCAAATGAAAATCCAAGAAATTTTAATGGATATATCTTTATTACTTTGTTGTTCCTATTTCTCACTATGTGTTTTATCATTCTTGTTTTATGGATCCCTGGTTCATTTATTTAAATTATTCATTTGTTCATTCATGTGATTTTTAAGTCTTAAAATCCGTACATGATGGATGGAATATTTTTCACCCAACATTTGGTGTGGTTTCTATAAAAAGAGTATGGATCTCATTTATCTTGATGCAAGTGGTATTTTTAGAGTTATTTATCAGAAGTAACGTCCTTTATAATCAATAATTCACTTTTATTTTGGCAAAGTTTCATATTTGAAAAACTTTGAACAAAGTAAAAGTGTTTATGATTTTGTAAAATTATAAATATATTTGATGGTTGTATATTAGTTAGATGTAAAATTAGTGGATGGGGATGATACGATAATCGAGGTTGAGATTAGTTAGGAGTTATTTAGTGTCTGGAAAAACGAGGCCGAGACTAGTTAAAAGTTATTGGGTATTTGGCAAACAAGTCCAAGATTCGTTAGTAGTTAGTGGGTATCATGCCTCAAATGCATACAGTGAAACATAATTATACTAAATTTAAGAGATATGGTCTTTCAAATAAGTTTCTTGAGATGTGATGCATATATTCATTTGGGATAATTGTTAGCATATGGATATTCTAGTGAATTTAAGATAACTTTGTATTATTTAATTTCTACAAAAATGAGAAAAAACATATATATATTTCATGTAAAGACAAAATGAAGTCAAAAAGTCACATGAGAAAGGAATTTAAAAATACACTTGAGAAAGGAAGTTGAAAAGTCACTTGAGAAGAGGAATAGGTTGTAGAAGTTGAAAATCCATCTTGGGCTATAAAGGAATGAAGATACAAAGCATGAAAATAAAGCCATTATTTGAATGAATTTGTATGACATGGCCTCTCAACCACGATAATGAAAATCTGATATATTTTATGAAGATCTCCTTATTAGTTTGCTGTTCTTCTTTCTCATTATGTACTTTATCATTCTTGTTTCATGGATTCATAGTTTTTTAATTTAAATTCCTCATTTGTTCATTATGCAAGTAATGTGTTCTTTTAGTCTTAAAATCTGTAAAGGATGGCTGGAATATTTTTCACCCAATTTTTTTAAAAATCTATAAATAATAAGTGAAATGCATCCCCCTTTATCATTCATATTTGTATGGTTTATGTCATATCTTGGATTATCTAAATTTCAGTGGTTTTATATTATGTAGATTACTTAAATCCTAAAATAAATACAAAATTCATGATAACTCGATCTTTGTCATGAGTTCAACAAACCTTAGGTATTTCTCCCTTAGGTTTTCATCTTTCCTTCTTAGGTTTTTATATTTATCCTGTAGTAGGGTTTTAAATTTGATTTCTAATTTCCCCTTATTTCCATAAGAAAAACCCTAACATAGATATAATAGATGTTTATAGTGTCTATTTTATGATTCAAACTATGATAGTCATAATTGCATGTTTTTTTCTAAAATAGGTAATATGTTTCAAAATCATGCATTGAAATGGGTTAAATTTAAACCTAAGGATAATATTAATAATGATAAACACTTAGATCTATTTAGTAAAACATATTTCATGATTATAAAATCTGAGATGCTTCCATTTACTACTTAATGGGAAAGGGAATGTATGATGCATTTCGTTCTTCCTCACCCTAAACCTCAAGGTAGTGATAAAGCCCATCCAACCCACATTATTTTTGCTAAGATTATATTGGATTCAGTGATCCATGTTATCACACTATACATATGCAGGGTGCATCACCTTATACAACAAATCGAAGGTAGTGAACTTGCCCCTCCTAATCCCCCTTCACCTCCTAAAGTACAACCAATTCGACTAGAGAGTATGATATCATCAATCAACTTAAGAATACTTTAGCTAAGCTATCCACCTTAAATAGTAGCAATGAACATGGTAGAAGATGAAGGTGGATCAGGAGGATAACAAGAGTTCCCTCCCCCTTATTAGTGATGTACTATATCTTGTTTTATTAATGAATGTGCACTATTTGATCAAAAAAAAACCTCACATTATAATTGCTCAAGACATCCACTATCTATAAAGATTTTATTTATACAATTTAGTGTGATACAACTTTGTGAAATAATACTAAACCAGATTATTTTGCATCTATTGTTAATTAATTTAAGAAAAATGAAGGCATGATTTATTTTAAGAGCTTACTCAACTTATTATAGATAAGAACATCCCATTGTTCATTTAAGTGTGAATCTTAAATAAGAGAGTTAACCTTGTTTTGGTACATAATGGATCAATATCAAATATTTGTAATGTCACATTTCTATGAACAATAGATATCAATATGGATTATTTTCATAAACCAAACAAGAATATAAAAGGTTTTCATAATTTTCCTTACCAAGTGCTAGGAAAAATTACCTTGGATGTGAGAGTGGCCCCTATGACGTTGAATATTATGTTTCAAGTAATTCCAAACCATTGCATTTTAACCTAATTTTAAGTAGACATTGTATTCATGCTATGGAAGTTTCTCCATCCACCTTACATTTATGTTTATTATTTTGGGTGTTCAATGCTTTCATTCCTTAGGAGACTTCACTCAAAATAATAAAACTATGGAGCTAAAATTCTTCAAAGAGGGAAAGGAAGTGGTCCTCAAAGGTATATCAAATGGTGCTTCATAAGAGGTGTCCATGAAGAGGATGAAGAGGGATTTTAGAAGGGGTCAAATTACATGGGCAACAAGCTACCTTATCATAGTAAATTTAGAAAAAGAAAAACACAACACCCTCATGGTAAGCTTCAAGCTATTTTAGACAAGCATATTCATGTCTTTGATGATTTACCTTATGGTTTACCACTAGATAGAGGCTTTGAGCACAATATTGAGCTGGAAATAGGTGCCAAACTGGTTATTATTACTACTTATCACCACCCAAGATCCTTGAAGGAAGAGATTGAGAAGACCATCAAAGAATTGATTGATATGGGACACATAAGGCCTAGCTCAAGTCATTTTGCTTCTTCAGTTGTTCTAGTGAAGAAGAAGGATGGCACTATGAGGATGTGCATTGATTATAGGTTATTAAACAAGAAGACCATCAAGAATAGGTATCCAATACCTAGGACTGATGAATTAATGGATGAGCTAAATGGTGCCACTTATTTCTCCAAGATTGATTAAAGATCCGGTTATAACCAAATCAAGATAAGAGAAGAGGATGTTCATAAAACTGATTTTAGATGTCAATTTGGGCATTTTGAGTTTTTATTTAGGCTTTTGGATTAACTAATGTCCCAACTACCTTTCAATCATGTACGAAAAATATGTTTGGCAAATATCTAAGGAAGTTTGTGCTAGTTTTCTTTGATGACATTCTTGTGTATAGAAAAAACTTGGAGGAGCATTTGATACACTTGGATTTGGTCTTGAGCACAATAGAGTATCATTCCTTCTTTGCAAAAAAATCCAAGTATGAGTTTGGATTGACATAAATTTTGTATTTGGGACATATCATCAATGCACAAGGTGTGCAAGTGGACCAACAAAAAATTATAGCTATCATGGATTGGCCTATTCCCTCTACACTCATACAGTTAAGAGGATTTTATGGTCCTTGTAGTTATTACCGGAGATTTATGAAAGGTTTATCATAACTTGTTACACCCTTGACTGATTTGACTAAGAAAGGAGCTTTTTAATGGTCCAAAATAACCCAACTAGCATTTGATAATCTCAAAAAAGTAATGTATTTTTGTCTAGTTCTTGTTATTCTAGATTTTTTTACTCCTTTTGCGGTTGACTATGATGCTTCAAGTGAAGAAATAGGGGATGTCCTAATGCATAATAGACATCTTATTGCTTTTGAGAGTAGCAAACTCAAGGATTCAGAAAAATCCTATTCAATCTATGACAATAGAGGACATGCTAAATTCTGATAGTTTGTTATTTATGCTTGAATAAATTATTGGGATGTATGCCCAATAGAATTTATCTACCTTTGGTGTTGATCAATCTAAAGTGTTGTCTTTTGACACCACCTTTGCTAAGGAGATCTTGTTCTTTCCCTAGAAGTGGGGTGATTTTCTTTGGAGAGTTCGTGTGAATTTTTGTGAGGGTTTTGTTATTCTTTTCTTTCATGTTAGCCTTGCTAAATAATTATCCTATTTTTTCAAGTGGAGAAAACCACCTTGGAATCTTGGATCTAGGGTTTGGAGGCCTCATTTGGTCTATTTTAGGCAAATTAAATATTCTAATTTTATTTGCTAATTTTTGGCGTGTTGGTGTGAAGAATTGGAAGAGTTTGTGAAGGGTTTGAAGAAGAAAATTAAATAATAATTTTCAGAATAATTTTTTAATAATTTTGATAGGTTTTGAATACTTTTCTACTTGTAGAAGGAAAGATTTAACATTTTCTTTTTTTGCTAATTTTTCCTGCACTTGGTAAGTGGAGAGATTGGCTTAGAGAGTCAATTTTGGCAATTTCTATGCCCAAAAAAGTTAATTATAATTTTTTGGTATTTTTTGGGAACTTGTGGCAATTTTTGACAAGGGTTTGAAGAAGAAAATCATTCAAAACAACAACTTTATTTTCATTATTTAATCAAAAAAAAATCCCATGAAAAAGTGGTGTTTGAGCTTCAAATATTGAGAAAAAAGGTACTTATTTTGTGAAATTTAAATTCTAATTATTTTCTTAAAAAATTTAGTTAATTTGGAACAATTTATTGGTTAGAATTCATCCATAAAACCCTAGTATTTTGACATCAAGGGTTTTGTGAGCTTATTTTGCAAACTAGGGTTTGTTAATTGCATTTTTAGAATTGTGGATTTTAGGGGAAATCCTTTTTTTGTATTGAAAATATGCAAATTACATAAAGAATTTAGTGCTCATGAGAGCACTTAGGAAAGAGAGACTATTGGAACCATTAAAAATAAGAACAATATAGTGTTGGTAGCAAACAGACTCATCAAAAATAGTCAAAAACATGATACATAAATACATTACATCTGTTGTTTCAGGCAAGAACAACCTTAGGAGAGACTTTTCAACTGTAATACAAAATATTCTTCAATTCATAAGCAACAAGGATCTTCTTGTTACATAATAGTTGATTCACTTGATATTTAATTTGCTGAATATGGAGAGCCACCACTATGTTCTTCTTTGATTTTGCTTGACATTGAGAGAAACAAGAAGCAAGACAAAAAAATATATTAGAATAAAGTCATAAAACCATAAACTCATGATGATCATAATGATGAAAAATTGCTTTACATATGTTCCTCTGGAGGTGCATCAAAATAACATGTCCAACACCATCAACAATAACATTATCATGTAATCCAACACCTAGGAGTGCCTCTTTCCATTTAATCTTATGTCTAAAAATAACATGTAGGTCACAAAACACCAAATTCTATTATTTTTTCACATGGAAACATCCCTAGAAAATATATCTCATACTTTCATATTGATGACAAAAGGGACAGTTGATAAGTTGGAAATTATTTTTATATAAAATCGTCCCATTTGAGGACATTACATATAATGTTTTTAATCTTAGTAAGTCATCCAAGAGGCAATTTGATGTTGTCCACAACCATGTCACCATTTTTATGCCAACATGTCATTTTTAAATCATTTTATTGGTATGATCAATAGTTGGGACCTGTATGTCCAATAATGTTTTTAAATTTAACCAATAATAAAATACAAATGAATACATTATTTTTGCATTGACTTGAAAAATTGTGCCCTAAGGCCCATTGCCTAGGTAATATGGCTTATAAATATGCAACTAAGGGCCATTTTGGAAGATGTGTGGGTAACTAATATTCAATTACATGCCATGTTGATAGACATTTGGTGATATTTATTTCCATTAATATGGTGAGTTAATGTCACCATGTGCGCCATCTACAACCTACTCAGCGTGCCTTTTTGAGTCTCTCCCCTAAAAACCCAACCACCTCTTCTGCATAATTTATTGTTTCACATATATTATAGCATTGGCATGTTGGAGCAATGGAATATTACCCATGCTAGAACCCACACCATCAGCATGTTTCATCGGTGTGTTCCCTGTAATTGAACCCACAATTGTGTTATTATTTTTGCATGCCTATTATTTTTATTATTTCTACATTTTTTTATTTTCCTTTATTTGTTGGAATAGAAATGGGTTACAACTTGGTGTGTTTCATTTTCATGTAAGTCAACTTTTATTGGTATGTTGATGGTGGCCCTAAAAGTTTTCATTCATAAACTAGTAAATATTATCATTTTTATATCAAACAATAACATTTTTTGAATTCAACAACCATGTTGGAAGATGCTTGTGTCATTAATATGAAACAAAGGGCCATGTTAGAAGACATATGGTGGGATTAATTTCCATTACTTGGGCATGTTAATGTTGTTATGCACGTAATCTACAACCTATTCATCATGCCTTGTTCAAATCACTCTCCCTTAAATGCCATGGAATCCAAATGCCTCTTTTGCACAATGTAGTGTTTCACAGAGATTGTAGTGTTCAAATGTTGGAGGGATGAAATGTTACCCACAATTGAACCCAAAGCATTAACATGTTTTCATTCACATCTGACTCAACATGTGTTGGTATTGGGATGTTATTCCTAGAGGTTTTCATTCACATATCAGTAAATATTATTGTTTTTATATCAAACCAAATCATTTTCTGAATTCATGTTACTTTGTTATTTATATCTACGATGCATTTCTATTTCCCTACCTTCAACTTTCCATGGATTTTGAAATCACACAGTAAATATTTCCACACACAAGTATTTATTTGGATGTAAATGTGTTAAAATTATGTATATTGAGGTGCATTGATGTCTTATGAGGTGTATTTAATAAGCATCAAATGGCCATGTTGGAAGATACCTGCTAGTCTTAAATTGCATTAAAGTGTAATGTTAATCATGTTCAACATGCCATGTTTAAATGTCACTCTCAAAGTAAATGTGAGATGAACAATGATGGAACCCAATGGAATTTTCTACAGAATGAATTGTTTAACATAAATTGTATCTTTGACATATTAGAGAGATAAAATGTTACCTGCCTTGAACAACATGAAAAATTTTCATGTGTTATTATATGCACATAGAAAGCAACACATTAAGGTTAGTGCACTTGACTTCTCAAGGTTTGGCTAAGACAACCAATATAATAAATGGATGATGGGTGGCCTAAATAAAATGAGATGAGACTAGACCTGAAAATGAAAGACTAAAATTTGTAAGTTATTGATTTGATGAGGAAGAATACGAAGGATACTTACTTATAGGCATAAATTGCTCATCTAAAGAATTGAGCTAAGTATAAGATCTAAACTATGAGTGGAGAAAAAACTCTAAATCCTAAGCTCATAATCGATATTACTCTAAAGTGCATTTGATGGAATAGAACTAGGCACTCTAGGAAATGGACTAGCACTATGAGGATAGGGATGCACAATGAGTGTCATCCAATAATAGAAAGATTAGTTGGTAATATGTTAAGTTTACAGCTTATATTGAATGTGTTGAAAAGAAGTTGCTTGTCATTTTGACTATGTGAGCAAGGTTTTTGCTTACACTCAGAAAGGCTTTTATTTAGGGATTATTTTGGGACTTATGCACATTCTGATAAGGTTTATTAAAATAAAATGATATCGAATTGATTGATGAAATAAAATTACTAAAGGCAGAGAACTAAAATCCACTGAAGAGAGAGAGAGAGAGAGAGAGAGAGGAGAGAGAGAGAGAGAGAGAGAGAGAGAGAGAGAGAGAGAGAGAGAGAGAGAGAGAGAGAGAGAGAGAGAGAGAGAGATGATTCTTTTTTTTTTCTTTCTTGAGTCTTTGGATGCATGTAATGCTAAACATAAAACTTTTGAAGAAGACTATGTTTGCTTATTTTCTATGTTTGCCTAGTGTGTATGATATGTGAGATTTTGCCTATGTGCAAGTTAAATGAAGTTGTTTATTTTAGTATTTATATGATTGTAGATGAATAAAATTATATTTGAAAATTAAAGGTTTTCTAACATGCAAATAAAAAAAATCATATCTAAATCCTAGGGAGTAAAACTATCAAGTATCTAGAAATTATTTTGTATGTGCAAGCTAGAAACTAGTTTTCCATGCATTAAATGATTACACAATAAACTAAATGCTTTGTGAAATTCAATTTTTATTTTTTTATTTTTTTTAAACATTCTATGCTTATGCAAATGAAAGAAATCAGTCCAAGATATCAACTTTATTTTACCTAGGTTCTTCTAGCATTTTTTAGGTGTATGTATGCATGTTTGCTTTTGAATGTAAAGCTTCATAAAAACTTAAAAATGATTTTTTTTATAAAATTGAAAATGATTTGTTTTATCCCCACAATTAACTTAATGTTTTGATGCAAACTACATTCTTTTAAGAGATTCTAATATGTGGATGCAAACATAAAAAAACTAAGCTATTAATTTTGGTATAAGAAAGAAAAGAGAAAGATTTATTTTCCTATCTATGTCTTTCTTGGAAAGAAAACTATTCTAATATATTAAAATAATCTAAGTTTCTCTAATCTAATAAATAAATAAACAAAACTAAAATTGAAAACCTTCAATTGATCAAGGTGAGACCAAATAAAAGAAAAGAGATGTAGATTTGTCCTCAACACATTAGTTCCTTTACTAAAATAAGATTATGATAAATCTATAACCAAGGAAGGTATCAAAAGAATAAGTGAATTAGAATGAACAAGAACACAATCCCAAACAAGGAAGTAATTGATTGTGGTTGAATGGTCTACTGATAGTAAGGAGTTAGTTGCTTATCTATTGACTTTCCTTCTCTAGAACTATGAATTCTAGCACAAAATTAATAAATGACAGAGATCAAAAATATATGGAAAATAGGTTGTGGTTTTAATAAGCTTCAAACACCAATCTTCAATAGAAGTTTTTGGATCCAAAATTTACCTTAAAATGAGATACTTGTAGAGAAATCAAGGAGGTTGCATGAAGCAACTTAACTAAGTTGAATTGATAATAGAACTTAGGATATACTTAAAAATAAATAAAACAATAGTGGAAGTGAGCTAGGCTAGTATGGAGGCAAACTCAAGGTAGAAAAAACATGAAACCTTGAAGAAAAACATGTAAAACATGTAAAAACTAAAGTTTTATATGCTAAAAATAAAACATGGATAAATTGTGAAAAACTACCACAATTTGTAGGTGATGACTATGAAACCACATTTAACCATGATCAAACCACCCTCGTAGATTAAAAAAACCACCCTAACAAATAATGAAAATGTTATGTTAGTGAAAATTATGTCAAGATGGTTTACAAAATTACCATGGTAGTCTGAAAAGCTTTAGGGAAGTTTCATAATGGAATGGCGTGGTTTCATCACCCAATAAGGGCAGTTTCATCTTGGTTGAAAGGATTTAAGCAATCATGCCCAAAAAAGGGTAAAATGCCAAAAAGGAGAATTGGAAGGGTCCAAAATAATATTAGGGAGAGATTAGGGAGTAAAACATTAGAGAGAACGTAATTGATCATATTTTTGAAAATCACTGCATCATCATTAAACTCATTTTGGAAATATCACACCATAAGATTTTTGGGTGCATACATATTACCCTATCAACATGACACCTTGTCATGAATTGATGAGGGTGTGGTTCTAAACAGTGGTGTTTAGAAGGGAATGAGAGGTTTAGATATACTTACCTTGCTTACCTATGTGGCACGGTGAAGACAGCTGAGACTACATGCAATCTGCAAACAAAACATAAGAATCAAGTGAAATTTAACAAAAAAGTAGAAAATATAATACTTAATCAAAACATGAATGAGAGTGCTTACCATTCATGTGAGGAAGATCATACTACATGAATCATCTTGTCAAGGGACTGAATCAGACTCTAAGTTGTCATGAATCTATAAAACCATAACAACGTGGTATGACAAATAGAAAGTTATTAAAATCATTAGTTTTTCCTATATAAAATCATGAAAATTATGAAACAATATGATCCATAGATATGAAATATGAGCCTCTTAAAGATTTTTGTCCAAAAAATGGAAAGTTTTTAAAAGATAACTAGCTAAGAGGCCTAGATATTCAAATATTGGCCCAAAATAGAAATAATTTATGTCATTTGCATTTTGAGAATTTGGATCTCTAGATTTATGGTGATGAAATTGAGCCAAAAAGAATTTAATGGGATGAGCATAGAGTGAGGATGACTAACATACCAGTTTTAGGAGGAGCAGGGCAAGGGACATGTTAGTTCTGTTGACTTTTCCATTTTTTTCCCAGTTTTTAATTTTTGCTTAAAAACACTTAAAAAGTCAGTGATGTTAGAACCCAACTGGGTTGGCTAGAGTTAACTAATTTTTTTTCTAAGTCACCCATTATTAAATAATGTAATTATTATTTTCTGGCTAAATGCATCTGGTAATGATATTTTAGTTACTTTTAACCCATTGGTTAGTTAAATGATTCATTTTAGATATTAAACAACATGAAACAAGCATGAAATAAGACTCTGATTACAATAATTTCAAATATAGGAATAATTCATATTTTTTAGCTCATAATACAAGTATAGTCATTGTTTTAGATAAACAATATACAACCATTGTAATAATTATATTTCTTGATTTGTTTTACAAGGATGACTAGCTACTATAATAAATATTCCATGCTAGTTACATCAAATTTATACATTTATAGTACTGAATGTCAGAGTACAAAAAGTATAATGTTCAATAGAACATAAGAGCATCAAATAAGCTCAGTGAAATAGTAGTAATCCATGAGTGTGTTATTCATCTATTGACAATTATTGGGAAGAGAAAAGCATCATCACAGTGATTTTCCACACCAACCATGGACCACAAATCTTCCACACAATCTCTCAACTAGGGATTGGCCCTCGCTACACGAATAGGCAAATGATAACAGTGCAACTATCAAGAAGTCAAAAAGAACCCATTTATTGTAAGACAACTAATATATGTAGCATATCAAAAAGGAAATATGTTCCAATCAGGATATCATACAAATCATGTAAAATAAATCAAACAAGTGACATGACGATGTTCAGCTATAAACTTTACTTTGGCCAAACATTTTTTTATATTTTAAAATCACATAGATCAGTCATCATGACATACACCAATTCAACTAGTATATTATACATCATCAATTAATGTTAGAAGATAGATATGTGGGTTTCAATCTGGTAAATCCCCGCATACCTTTCAATTGAACTGACATGTAAAGACAACATCTCAATCATTATCCAAAAAATACAAACATAGAGCATTTATAGTTTAAATGTAATTAATGCATAAGTATTCATACTATGTTTATTGTACTATCACTATGACCTTAAATCCATAGTTATCATAAGTTTAGTATGAATTTAAGTCATAACAAATGTCACATTACATACTATAAACACCGAACTGAATATCAATGTAATTCCTTTTAACCAGTTACACATAATAATCAAGCTTATCTATACTAGTCAAGTCATCTAAGTTTAGCTATAACTTAAAGTCTCATTTATTAGCAAGGATCTATTAAGAATAACTCACTAATCACTTATAAATCCTCTTTCCACTTAATAATCTCTCTCTCTCTCTTCTCTCTCTCTCTCTCTCCTCTCTCTCTCTCTCTCTCTCTCTCTCTGATGACATTTTTGTGTATAGAAAAAACTTGGACGAGCATTTGAGAAACTTGGATATGGTATTGAGCACATTAGAGTAGCATTCCTTATTTGCAAAAAAATCAAAGTATGAGTTTGGATTGATATAAATTTTGTATCTAGGACATATCATCAATGCACAACAAGTGGACCAACAAAAAATTATAGCTATCATGGATTGGCATATTCATTCTACACTCATATAGTTAAAAGGATTTTATGGTCTTTTCAGTTATTACAAGAGATTTATGAAAGGTTTATCACAAGTTTTTTCACCCTTGACTGATTTGACTAAGAAAGGGCCTTTCCAATGGTCCAAAATAACCAACTAGCATTTGAAAATCTCAAGAAGGTAATGTGTTTTTGTCTAGTTCTTGTTATTCTAGATTTTGTTACTCCTTTTGTGGTTGACTATGATGCTTCAAGTGAAGTAATATGGGATGTCCCAATGCATAATAGACATCATATTGCTTTGAGAGTAGCATACTCAAGGATTCATAAAAATCATATTCAATCTATGACAATGGAGGACATGCTGAATTTTGATAATTTGTTATTTATGCTTGAAGAAATTATTGGGATGTATGCCCATAGAATTTCTCTACCTTGGTGTTGATCAATATAAAGTGGTGTCTTTTGACACCACCTTTGCTAAGGAGATCTTGTTCTTTCCCTAGAAGTGGGGCGATTTGCTCTGGAGAGTTCGTGTGAATTTTTGATAGTGTTTTGTTATTCTTTTATTTCATGTTAGCCTTACTAAATAATTATCTTATTTTTTCAAGTGGAGCAAACCACCTTAGAATCTTGGATCTAGAGTTTGGAGAACTCATTTGGTCTATTTTATGAAAATCAAATATTCTAATTTTTTTTACTAATTTTCTACATGTTGGTGTGAAGAATTGGAAGAGTTTGTGAAGGGTTTGAAGAAGAAAATTAAATAATAATTTTCAGAATTATTATTTAATAATTTTGATAGGTTTTGAAGACTTTTCTACTTGTAGAAGGCAAGATTTCACTCTCTAATTTTTTGCTAATTTTTCCTGCACTTGGTAAGTGGAGAGATTGGCTTAGAGAGTCAATTTTGGCGATTTCCATGCCCTAAAAGGTTCGCTATAATTTTTTGGTATTTTTTGGGAACTTGTGGAAATTTTTGATAGGGGTTTGAAGAAGAAAATCATTCAAACAACAACTATATTTTCATTGTTTAATCAAAAAAAATTCCATCAAAAAGTGGTGTTTGAGCTTCAAATATTGAGAAAAAAAGGTACTTGTTTCGTGTAATTTAAATTCTAATTAT
>JARHVA010001385.1:0-20000 GCA_037957365.1 Torreya grandis
AGATGTAGTGCAAAAATTATAATCTAGATAATTTAGAAAGAGAGGAATACATGAATTTTTGAAGAAATAGAATGTCCTTTGAATGTTGTTTGAGAAGAGATGGAGTTGGCCATTTCAGAAGTGGTTTCTTCACAATTAAAGAGGAAACAAGGTTTTTTGACACAATGGGATATACAAATGTGTGAAATATGTAAAAGTATCACTCCTCCCTCCATTAATGGGTCAATATGAGATAAGAAGAAAAATAGACATAGAGATGGGGCTATCTGGACTCCTCCATAACCATGATGGTTTAAGCTAAACTTTGATGGGGCATGTTAGGAAAATATAGGAGCTTCAAGTGTAGGTTGAATAATAAAATATTCTAGTGGCTCTTTAATAAGAGTTATTTCATTGAAATTTTTTGATGAAACAAATAATAAGGTAGAAGCTCAAGCTCTAGTAGTTGAGATTAAGATGGCCTTAGAATGTGGAATAGATTATCTAGAAATCAAAGGTGACTCTCAAGTCATAATTTAAGATTTGTCAAGGTGAAAATCCAAATCCTGGAAGTTAGAATTTACTCTTTCTCTAATATGGCCTAATTTAAGTTTATTTTAAATTTAGAGGTGCTCATATTTCTTTTAGGAAAGTAATAAAGAGGCATACTTCCTAGCTAATGTTGGTATAGATCAAGAGGAGGAGGCTAGGGTCAACAATACCAAGGATAAATGGAAAGATTGTTTTGGGATGGAAATGGTTTATCTTTGAGGGATTAATCTCTATCATAAGTGATTTAAAAGGTGATAAGGGTTTTTGGAGGTCTATCAATGGCCTTATGAAGGGTGATGGTGGAGGCATTAATGATATTAATAATGGAATGGCCAAAAATTTGGTGAGATTTTATTACGATTCATGCAAGTCAAATAGGATATGTTTTATCTCAATTATGGATACCAATTTTTAGAATTATGGTTTTGGGAGTTATGATGGCTTCTCTTTGTTAGATGGATCTAAATTTTGTTGAGTAACTGGTCTAGTTTTTGTGCTTTGGTGGGGATGAAACTAGAGAAATAGGTTTTATTGGTAGTGTCTTAAGAACACATCTCATGGATATCTATTGGGTGTTGATTTTGGAAGTGATTGAAGCTTTAGAGATTATTTTAGAAATGGAAATGTTGGTAGAGAGTAGGAAAGTAAGAGTTAATTTAGATTTGGTGACCCTATTTATGAGAAATTTTTGTTTGGTGGTATTTTATGGAGAGTAGACTAAAGAGATGTTTGTATTTTTCATTTGGCCTAAATATAAGGCGGATTTGGTCTCAACTCTAGATAGTCTTCATCTAGGCCCTTTTCAAGACCTACCTTTTTCTAAGAAAGATAACCTTGGATTTGTCCCTCTGTATATGTTTAAAATATTGTAAAAGAGATTCATTTCCTTGGATAACTTTACTTGTGATGTGGAAGAAGTGTGATTGGTTAAAGGTGGGATTAAGGAAGTTAAGGGTGTGGCTATGTCCTTCTTGGATGATTTACTTACTCTCATTCCATAGCTAGAGGATTGGTGTGTTAAAATAAGGAACCTAAGTAGATTGAAGGCAATCAAATGGTTATCTCATATTTTATCCCATGGTCATTTATAGCTACCTCCTTGGTGGCTTAAGTAGTAAAAAGTTTTGAAGGTGCAAGGGAACCATAAGTAAAACTTGAATTTTTAGAAGTCTACTAGTTTTGAGGCCTCCTTGTTAAAAAAAAGAGAAGAACTTGGGTGGTCTGAAGTTAGGTGAATACTCTCATCTTTAGTTGGTTTAGGTTTCTCAGGCACAAAAGAAGGTTTTTGTTAGGAGTTTTGGTCTATTAGATGATAGAGCATGGAAGTGGAGTTCATAGTGATCGACTAAATGTAGTTTTTATTTTTAGCCAGATCCTTTTTTATATTCTATTGGTATAATGGATTTATGTTGATTTTTATGATAGTTTTAACTAGTATATTATAATACTAAAAGTCTTGAAAATATAAAATTTGGTTTGAAATTTTGGATGGTTTTTGGTTGGTTATATGCCTTGATAATTATATGATCAATCTAAGCCATTTAGTTTTATAATGATTTTATGATATTGGGAATTGGAATCATAAGATGTAAAATTGATCAAAAAATATATTCCAAAGGTAATGTTATAAAAATATCAAGATGAAAAATATAAAGTTCTAAATCTAGTTTCAAAGGGGGAAATCATAAGACTTTCCTCATATCAAGACCCTTTTATTATCACCACTCATGTAGAGGGTAAGAAATTTAGAGATATAAAGGTTATGGACTATAAAGATATAAATATTTATTCTATGTCTCCTTATCTCTCTTGAAAATAAGTTTCAACATGTGGATGAAACTAATGTAACTCTAACAATTATGGGATCAATTAAGTTAAGAATTTCATTTGATTTGAAATAAAATTTTGTTACTTTTCAAGTTATTTAGAATCTAAATGTTTATGATATTGTGCTTGGGAAATCATGGTTAAACTCAATAAGATCAATGGTTGATATAAAAAATAATTGCATGTCATTTTATCATCAAGGCAAGCTTACATCATTTTATAAAGAATGAAATATATCTCCAATTACCATACAAACAAATACAAGTAATGAAATATTTGTAAAGACAATAGATGTTGAATGTATTATAAAAGAGAAACCAAAATTATCTTGGAACAATGGTTTTGTTAAATTTATCATCAATAGATAGTAAGAAGCACATTATATTAATCATTTCATCCCCTTGAAACAAGAACATGATACACTTTATAATTTTTTTATACACACATATGACACATTTGGTTCAATAAATGTTATTCATTTAACACTCCTAAAAGATTCTCATCCTCCTCTTGAGATAATTTGGTATTTTTAACATACTATAAATATTTCAAATAGCATAAAAAAAAATTTAATTTTAAACATCCAAAAATATTTTTGGCATCTACATGTTCTATTGGCTGCTTGACATCTATGCTTTTAGTTTCAATATATAACATATAATTTTTTTCTATATACATGTGTTTCATGCATCTTTTGAGTGTGATACAGGCATACATAAATTATTCATCTATGAATTTTTGGATGTTGGGCCTTCCCTCTACTCATGCCATGCAGACATTTAGGGCATCCACTTATTTGATCATGATACATCTAGGTTATATTATTTTATGATCACATTACATTATCATATTTGATCTTATGTATTTACACATGTCTTTATCCATGATTATATATTTCAAAGTGTACTTCATATGCTATGTACTTAACATTTTATTTCTAAAACATGATCCATGGGCTATTATATTATGTTTATGTTAGTTGTTTGAACTTTCATTTATGTACTTCCTTGAGTATTTTTCCTTGCTATTGTCTTGATTGTTTGATCATTTTAAAATAATATAGTGTTTCCTAACCCCATGCCTTTATTTATCTCTTTAACATTTAAATATGTCAATGTTAATTGTTTGGACATTATAATATTTCATTCTTCTTTTTGTGGGCATTTGACTAAGTCATGTTCCTTTAATTATGCAACATATGAACATGCCCCTTATTTGTGATTTCCTTAAACCATTGCCTTTTGAGTTATTGGTGAATGTTCGTATGTGTGTGATTGATTTTTTATTGATATTTTAATTTTACTCTCTAGATATTTCCATGATTTATATCATGCATATTAGGTCTTGATGTGATCACATTTTATGCACTTTAATGATATACCTACCTAGACATGTTTTTCATATATCATGTATGATACATTCATAATTTACATGGTTAATTTATCCTTTCAAGGTAAGGTAAATACTAGTTGTTAATTCTCATCACCTCAAAAGGGGGAATATTAGTTGGGTCATGCCATAGAGGCATGGCTTCCACATTCTTCACAGATTCAAATTGTAGTGGGGGCATGTTTTGGAAACATTTTATCCACATTTGTCACATTTTTAGATATACAGTGGGGAAATGTTTTGGAAACATGTTCTCCAAAATTACACCAATTTTTAGTTTCATATTATATTGGTATCATGTTATAAAACACATTCTCCATATTTACATAGTTTGCCGATTGGCCAAATTACATAATTATATGATTTAGATACACATTTGTGGTAGAATTCTATACATTGGTACCATTTTTATACGTAGTTTTTAGCATGAGACATACATAAGGTACATATCCTATGTAAATATCATATAAATTACAAAATCATAACAAATTTTAGATTTTAAACACTTCTATAGACTTTAGATTGACAAGTTGGACTATTATGAATTGTATTGAGCCAATCTACTATAGTAGTTGATTCACTTTTTGGTATGGTTGAGGTGATTAAATCATTCAATCTTACCAATTTTATAGGATTTACTTGATTAAATCATCCAACCTCATCATATTTATAGTGTGAGTTGACTTGGTTCACTCATGATCGTTAGATTATAAATATGATTGAGTTAATCTCAATCTTTGGGTGGCATATCACCTTTTTATCCATGTTTTAGGGGCATGTGTCCTCTAAAATTTGTATATTTACACATTTTATAGATTTTATATTTTTCCTAATCTTAACTCTAATGGTTCATAATGATACATCTTTTCAAATCAAATTTTTAAAAGGTAAGGTGGTTGCATCAATACACAAGTATAATCCTAAACCTTTCTCTCTTTCAATTTAAATATTTTCAATGCTTTAAATTTTAGATTATATGTAATGATTATATATTTTAACATTATTTTGGTTTCAATTCAATCACCAAAAAATCATTCAAATTTGACTCACTCAAAGTGAAGGTGTGTTATACCACACCCTAATATGCATTTCTTTTCCTTTTAAATAGAAATTTCATTACTAGATTTAAGGGAGGGAAAATATATAAACTATTTCTAAATAATATATCACCTTAGTCTTGTACAAATTTAAAATACATATCATGGATGTACCTTCAGGGTCTAAACCTTTACCATTGCGAAAAGGCTCACATACACCATCTCTTTATGCTAAATTATTCATCTCTTAGTCCAACCAATGTTATTCTAATGACTTGGGCCTTCTATCATAATCATATTTCTATAAACCTACTTATCTTATATGTTTAAAAGTTATTGACTTTTACTTATTTTATAGCTACCTAGACTCTTGTGTCCCAGTCAGACACCTATGCTAACATGAGTGTCCTATCCTGATATAAGTGTCTAGTGCCCTAAAGTCATCCAATTTACAAATTAAACATATACCTATGGCCATCATAACTACTTTAATGTTATTTATTATCCAATATGATTTATATATAATTAAGATCAACCCTCATTTATTATGTACCTAATATAGACTTAGAAACTTATAAGGTAATATACCAAAATAATTCAATCAAGCATTCAAGTGAGAAAATTTCCCTATTTTATCCTATTTTCATATAATTCATAGGGAAAACACATCTATAAGTATGAATTACTAAAGGATCATCCCATGATCCCTAATTTACAAGTTATAAGATAGTTCACTCTATATAATTTTTTATCACACATTGCATCCTTATGCATACACAATTCTACATGTAGGAGAGAACTACATGAGTCTGAGGCCCTATTCGTAGTATTATATATGTAGGAAACATCCACTAATAGATGGGTATTTGGGTTTATATTGAAACCATGATCCCACTAACCCATTTTCCTGTAGTTTCTATGAAGATGAAGAATAATGGTTTTGATATTTGGCAAGTAACGATGACCCATGATCCAAATCTGAGCACACTAAAGTGAAGGTGACATAGAACCCATAATATCTCAGGTGGTCACATCTAAATCAAGTAGGTATTCTATAATTGACACATATGTTCAAGTTAGATGTAAGCATTAATATAACCATCTGAGGTTGACACAAGTGTTTGAGGCCACAAATGTATAATTTCTAGATTCAAATGAATAATCTAGAATCTAGATCAAGTTTATTTCTTGAAATTTTCATATTATATTTGAATACACACAATAATGTAGATAAGTATCTTGTATTCATTATCATTTCAATATCTAGCATAGCTATACTTTCCATTTTAGTCATATATATATATATATATATATATACACATATACATATACATATACATATATATATATATATATACATATACATATATACATATATATATACATATATACATATATATATATATATACATACATATATATACATACATATATATATATATACATATATATACATACATATATATACATATATATATATACATATATATATACATATATATATATACATATATATATATATACATACACACACACACACACACACACATACATATATATATACACATATATATACATATATACATACATATATATATATATACATATATATATATATACACATATATATATATATATATATACATATTTATATATATATATATATATATATATACATATATGTATATATATAAATATATATATAAATATGTATATATATATATATGTGTATATATATATATATGTATATATATGTATATATATATATATATATATGTATATATATATATATATGTATATATATATATATATATATATATATATATATGTATATATATATATAAATATTTTTATCTAAGATTTCAATTTAATTGGCCTGCTATAGAGATATTTTATCACATTGTGCCCTAGGCTAACTCTAACCTTTTAACCCTAGATTCCCTAATCTATATTTTAAGGTTAAAAACACTTAAATTGGCTTCCATTATGATTCATTATATGAAGATGACAAATTGTCTTCACTATTTTTTTTCTATTCAACATTATCTTCTTTTGATTTGTCTATAGAACAATACTCAAGAGATTCATCTTTTAATTCTAGAATGTCTATATCTCACTAACAATTATCATGACACGAATATTTTAAAGCATTCTTATTAGTTTTGAAATCATGTTTTGAGTCACCATTAAACATGTTTATGGATGCTTTAATATTAATTTGATAAATTTATAATTTAGATTTATAAGTTGAGTCTTCATAATTTTCATTAATATAAAATAGATGAATACCATTGTCTACACATTCAAAAAATTATTCTTTAGTTTCTACCATATCCCACCATTCATAAATAAAGGAATCTTCATAAATGGATTTAACTTGATGGGGATCTTTACTGGGAAAAGAATGTCATAATGGGATTTATTTTTTTAGGCATAACATCATAGATATTTGATATATCTTTTTACACATTGATTATATCTTATTCTAGAAAATATATAAGGCTTGAATGATCTAGGTCTGATTTTCTCAAATCATACCTTTTAGACCTATATTTATTTTTCCTTTAAAAAAATTAATGATTGTTTAGGTCCACTACAGATTTTGAACATTATTTTAAACAATTTTAGGTTAAATCATTATGAATAGAATCTTGTAAGCATATTTTTATAATCCAAACTCCAACAACTTCCATTAAATCAACAAAATACATATCATAAATATCCTTTCTGGCCAATATTTTTTTGTCAAAGAAGACAAATACTTTATTTTGGTAAAATCATTTCTTTCCATATTTATAGTGCATAATATACATTAATATTCCATAGAAAACTTTTAAAATTGAGACAAATCACACAATTCCATTTTTAGCAAGTAACTTATGATCTTTTTCTTTTGCTCAAAATTAGGGGCAAACTCCATAAGGAGAGATTTAGGAAGATATTTTAAACTTGATTTCATTATTTCTTCTTTTATCTCTTTATAATTACTATTCTTCTATAAAAATGCTAAACTAGTGAGGTTTCTTATGGCAACATCAACAACAACTATATGATTCCATCCATTGGCTTGTTGTAGAGTAAGATAATTTAAAATCCATAGACAAATGACTTCTCATGTAATTTTATTACCATCACTATTTAAAGTCATCAAAGAAGAATAATTATAATCCTGAAAATTCTTATCTATAGGATAAATTAGAGCATCTTGTGAAACCATTTTATTGATTTAAATCATGTTAACTTCTCTTGAAGATTTCTATTCTTCTTTAGATTATTTTTTCCCTTTTTTGTTTCAAAATTTTTTTTGCTACTCTTTTTTCACCATTTTTTGTAAAATGGATTCTACCCTTTTATTTTTTGGTTCTCATTTTTTTCCTAATTTTTTTGAACATCTTGCATGATAGTCATTCTTTAAAATTGTATAGGAAGGACAATAGGCTGGGTGTTACAAGGAATAATATAAGACATTATTTTCACCTTAGTTTTTTAAAATTGTAGCCTTTATTTTCATTTTAAAATATTATTTTTACTTGGCCTAAAATTTAGCTAGATATTTAAGATGATCATCTAAAGCTTTAAACTCTCTAATGATTTCATCTAGATTATGAGACTATACATCTACATTTGGTTCAACATACCAAGTCTAAAAATTTAGATAATTCATCTGGAATATTTCATCTTTTTGTATGTGAGTTTAATTAGTAAAATGATCAAGCAATAAATATAAATCAACACGTGTTGATAGCTGATTAGACTCTTGTGTAGATGTACCAAATGCCATTTTTTAGTCCATCATACTCCTTTATAATATTTTCTCCCTAAATGTTTCCATTCATAATAAGTTGAACCATGAGGCCTTGCAGTATATTGAAAGATATTTAATTTAGAATACATGCATTCAAATATTTGGCCAATATTTTTTATATGGAAAAAGGGTCTAGGATCAATTATATTAATAATGATACTTGACACACTATTCAGAAGACTAGTTAAAAATAATCTCTATTAGGAGACTGATGAGGACTCTGAATAGAAGTATTGAATATAGACTTAGGAATAGTTTTCATATATACCATACTAACATATTTCTTTATTTTTTGAAGTTTGGATGACCGATTTTTATTTTTAATGGACAATTATCTGAAGGGAATAACATTTAAGTATTCTTGGACAAAAGGAAAACTAGTAATGAATCCTTCTGAATAAATATATCAACCAAAACCAATAATATTTTTTGAGACACATGGATAAGACACACCTTGGGGAAGTTTGTAAATAATACATATAGAGTTAATAAGAATTAAAATACATCAACAAAATATAGTAAAATATATGTAACTAGGCATAATATAATTACTTTTCAACTAAATACAAAGCATAAATGCATTTATTATGTGGTGATCATCTAAGGAGATGATAAAATTAGGACACACAAAATAGATTGCATCATTATGAAAGTATCATATAAACTGAGTGATTTTATAATTTATCCAAGTATAATGGAAAACATAAAGTAAAGTGTAAAATAATTGAGCTCCAATATCATAATTAAAATTTTTGTGGACAACTAAATCAATTTCATAAATATGAACATGGAAATAACCTTGAATTTTCCATTCACTAAATTGTTCCTTAGTAATGAATGGTAAATAATACATGACACATTCCATTACTTGACACCATTAAATTATATTTTAATTGTTAAATAGAGGTACATAACTTATAAAAAAAATCCTAGCTCCTTATATAAATCTTCAATTTTAATTTCAGGATATTCAAAATTACCATTTACATCAACGAGTAAAGTTTTTATAAGATTAAATCATGGAGAGTCTAGATTCTACCTAATATATCAATATGTAATGATACAAATCTTAATGTCAATAATCTTGATCCAATGAATGACACTTGACAATATAGAGAATCAACTTCTTACTAAGAAATACTCAACATTTGTAATTGATGCACAAGCACAATAGACATTTTACACTTACAACATGGAGATTTGAAGAGTAAAATATAAACTTCATGCTTTAATACCAGATGATTTAGATTTTCACATATAAAATTTATTTTAGAGTATATACAAATCTTTTGTAACATGAAAATAGCTTTTACTCTTAGAATCTAGGAAGGCTTAATAACCTTTGTTGGTGGAGGAGGAGACATTGTAAATTACTCTAGTGGAGGATATCCACCATCATAGTTTTGACATCTTACTTCCTCAACACAACACCACTAGGATTTAGGATCCTGTGTCACCAAAATTTAGAGCATATGATATCTTGTTTAGACTGGTAAGAGAGGCTTCTAGGGAGATATGAATATGAGAGAAGGATTTTACTTAGGTAGCACTACCAACATTATTTGGATTGGGAGACGTGGAAACATGGTGAGAGCTAACCTTAGAGAGTGTTTTTCAATTATCTAGAACTAAACAATTGACAAGGTTATAACTACAAATAGTTTACCTACAATGATAGGTATAGGTATTATAGTCACAAACATAAATTATTCAATAGAGTATACATGGGGCTTGGTCTGGAGTATCCATGGAGATCATGGTACCTCCCCATCATAGGGGGTAAGGTAAACCATAGGCTTAAAGTCTAATTTTATTCACATTTATAGTCATTCTTGTTGTATCATATGATGTATGAGGATGTATTTATATAAAATTAAATGAATATATATATATATATATATATATATATATATATATATATATATATATATATATATATATATATAAAATCTTGGTTTTTATCTACATGCATGATGTTCTAGTTTATTTTATTTCTAGCATGCATTACTATTTAATTTCATGCTACGAGAAAATGTTATAATGTGTTATGTATATTTTATTATTTTATAGCCAATGTGAGCAAATGCATGGTCAAAAAAATAAAAACTTATGGAAAAAATGACATATTAGGTAATTATATATAAAATCAACAAATAAAAGTTGTGAAAAAATGATGAAGGAAATCAGAAAAATGAATGTAGAACACACCACAAAAAATGAGATATGTAAAACATTATAAATGAATGAAATATCAATGTAATAATAATGTGTTTGTGTGTATGTGTGTGTGTGTGTGTGTGTGTGTGTGTGTGTGTGTGTGTGTGTGTGTGTGTGTGTGTGTGTGTGTGTGTGTGTGTGTGTGTGTGTGTGTGTGTGTGTGTGTGTGTGTGTGTGTGTGTGTGTGTGTGTGTGTGTGTGTGTGTGTGTGTGTGTGTGTGTGTGTGTGTGTGTGTGTGTGTGTGTGTGTGTGTGTGTGTGTGTGTGTGTGTGTGTGTGTGTGTGTGTGTGTGTGTGTGTGTGTGTGTGTGTGTGTGTGTGTGTGTGTGTGTGTGTGTGTGTGTGTGTGTGTGTGTGTGTGTGTGTGTGTGTGTAGTTAAATAATGTGATATGTAAGATAAGCATGTCAAATAAAAACAAAAATAAAACATAAATGATATTATGTAAAATTTCCTATGTGAGACAAGTGAAGTCCACTAAAACCAAACAAGAACATGATGGGTAAAATGAAAAACTATAACATGTGATGTAGGAAATCACAACCACTTAAATACATGATAAGACATTGAGATGGTGTGTAAATCAAATTTGATGGTTGTTTGTGAGGAATCCCTTATTTTATTCCCCAAGTGCTACAATGCAAATCAAAACCAAAAGCCAATGACATAAGTAGGATAATAATGTGATATAAATATGATTAGGGATGTGATAAAAAAAAAAGTGACATCCATCAATGGGATATCAAGGAAGATATGATGTAAAATAAATAATGTAAGGTGCCACACAAATTATGTGGAAATCCTTAGTGGGAATGAGACAGTCTAGAGAAATGGGATGGGATAAGATCTATCAACATCAAGGACCACATAAAGATTGAGCTAACAAGTTAAGTACATATATCACTCCATGAAAGATATATATATGAAATTAAAATTATCCTACCTTCCCAAAACATGTTCCCTAGTCAAGGGCCTTTATAGATCCATCGACCTACTATGAATTTTAGGTACTTATGTGAGATATAGGTGGTACTAGAATTTAGGAAGATATAATGATATAATGTTAAAATGAGATATCCTACCCTAGTCTACTAGGATTATACACCCCAAAAGACGTTGGATCTATCGTAAGACCAAATATGGTGTTTGAGATTTGACTAAGATAGGAGATGTGCCAAAAAATATCTTTCCTTTTGGTGTGATCTAATTTTTTTGATATAATTTTAAATTTTTCTTTTATTTTGATAGTAATTCTTTTGTTCCTCCTCCATATAAAATCAAAAAACTAAACATGAGTGAAATAAGTATCTAACATAAGAGAGATTATGAATTTTCACTATAAATGAGACCTAAATACCCTAGTGCTTAAAGACTCTTAGAATCTCCCAATAGGCAAGCATGTAATATCAAAATTGATCTATGGGTGCCTTAAGTGAAGGAAATAAGTGAGAGATAGGGATTGTGGAAGACTTATCCATGTAATAAAAGTGATAAAAAGAGGAATATATTTATAGTTGATCTCAAGGAAGAAAAAAATTATTTAGAATGGATGGGGCTATGCTATGATATTCATGTCACTAGGGAAGTCACACTAACATATAAGGGATCTAAGACAAACACTAGTGAAAAAAGTAGTCATCTGAAAAGAGGGGGAAAGTAAATAGGGAATAGATAATCATAAGGAGACTAAGGAAAATGAGAAAACATGTGATAAATTAGATAGTAATGAAAACCTAAAGGTGATACCTAAGTTATATAAGAGAAAATATCCTAAATCAAAGCAATGTAAAATAAGACATATATGATAAAATATAAAGTACTAAAAATTAATAAGAACCATGATATAAGAAATAAATTTACAAGCATCAAAAATGATAATAATAATAATGATGAGATATACTTATATGATAAATATTATGTGTTTACAAATTCCATGAAATATAAAATACATCATCAATAACATATAATAAGTCATGTTATAACATCTTCTCTAACTCTCTCAAGAGTAATTCTAAAATTGCCTAGCGGATGAGCTCTACAGAAAAAATAGGCATGCTATAATGTGGAGGTTATGGGGCCTATTTTGAAGATACTCAAGGTGAAGAACCTATGATGTCAAGTTTTTTATATCTTTTGATTTAATAGAAGGCTTTAGTCAAGAGGAACAATTCCCCTTCATCTAATAATGACCTTGTGAGCACTGTTAAGGGATGAGGTATGGCCCTTATAAATTCATGAAAATGTTTCTATATTTCTCTTCATATGTAATATAGAGATATCTTTCGAGCTGGCATGTTTAGAACACTAAAAATCTAAGTTGTTTTGAGATGAATCACATCCAAGTATTGTCAAAGGGATTGATAATGGGTTGAAGAGTGCATATTTGTACCTTGGAAAAAATAAACATGCCTAGGAATATCTAATTGGTTTGGTAACCTATATTTGGTGGGAACTAAGCCTTGTAGAGTCTATTATGGTATAAATATCTAGTAAATTTAACAATATTTGGGTAAGTGACTAGTAACCTTGTAAAACTAATAGTATGGCTCATATTCATGGGTGGGTGGGATTGGTAATTCATCCAACCTAGGTGAATAATAATAGGTAATTTTTATATCCTAATTAAGCAATTCATCATTATCAAATGATATAAGGGTAGGTTCATAATTTAGCACTTGAACTACTTATTTAGGAGTCTTCTTTGTTATAGGTTATATTAGGATATCCAATATCTCAGGATTAAACATACTCTAAGGATCATAAAATATGTAAGGCCATTTGGGTTCAGGCATAGTGTGATGAAGGATCATGCTCTAAATAGGCTTAAAAGTAAATAACATAGTACATTTAGTATAAAATATAAATCATTTAATATCCAAATTGTGGACATCAACTGAAGGAGGAATAGTGTCAATTAAAATAAAAGGAGAGTGAAGAATGTCAGATAAATTAATGCAATGAAATTTAGATGACAGATCATAGGAGTGTTGAAGAGAGGATTGATAACAGATGATATATGCATCCTTAACTAGAGCATATCCCACTAAGTGTGGGTCATTAAGGGAATAAACATCATAAAAATAAAGTGTATGAAGCTCTATATCAAGGGATTTGACCACTATTTCACTATAGGAAGAGTGGGGAGTAGGATTCTTAGGAATGAACATAGAATTAGGAAACTCACCAAACAACTAGCTACATAAGACATATCACCTCATCGTGATGTCAACCACAATGGCTAAAATAATGCATAATATGTACAAGTTTTCATCACTTTACATGATATCCACCATGCTTCTTCTAGAGGGTGGAATCAAGGGATTTCATCTCAAACTTTCTCTCACAGAGAACTTGTTATCAAGGGATTTCACCTCGAACTTCTCTCAAAGAGAAGAACTCGCTATCAAGGGATTTCACCTCAAACTTCTCTGACAGAGAAGAACTCACTATCAAGGGATTTCACCTCAAACTTCTCTCATAGAGAAGAACTCGTTATCAAGGGATCTCACCTCGAACTTCTCTCATAGAGAAGAACTCGCTATCAAGGGATTTCACCTCAAACTTCTCTCATAGAGAATAACTCGTTATCAAGGGATTTCACCTCAAACTTCTCTCACAAAGAAGAACTCGCTATCAAGGGATTTCACCTTGAACTTCTCTCACAGAGAAGAACTCATTATCAAGGGATTTCACCTCAAACTTTTCTCACAGGGAAGAACTCATTATCAAGGGATTTCACCTTGAACTTCTCTCACAAAGAAGAACTCATTAGCTTTCCATAATACCATATCTCTGATATAATGGTATTTGATCTCAGCATGCTTGGTTCTGTCATGAAACACTAGATTGACAAAAATCTTCACACAGCTCTAGTTATCACAATGAATGATGGTAGGATCCATTGATTCTCCAAACAATCTTGCAAGGCGCTTATGAAGCCATACTACTTCTTGAGTTACCATACAAGCTACAATATACTTTGCCTCTACTATACTCAATGTTATAGATGACTGCTCCCTGCTGCACAAGGAAATCATAGCAGATCCCAAACTAAAGCAACATTTAGAGGTGCTCTTTTGATCAATGACACACCCTACCTAATTAGAATTAGTATATCCATGCAACTTCAAGTCTACACTAGAATAATATCTCAAACCATACCTAACTGTGCCACACAAGTATCTTAGGATATGCTTCACTGCAACTAGATGTATTTGCCTTAGTTCACACATAAACTGACTATGTGCACTTATTGCTTAGCAAATATCTAATCTAGTATTAACTAGATACATCAATGATCCAATTATTTATAAGTACATGCTAGGATCCACCAGATCTAAACTAGTTGCAGCCTCTTTTAACTTCGACAAATTTGTCTCCATCGGTGTAGACATCAATTTGCAATCTATCTATCATACCAAATATCTTCAAGATGTCAATAGTATATTTCCCTTGACTTAGAATGATCTTATTTGGTTTTTTGCATGCTTCTAAACCAAGGAAGTAATGTAAGAGACCAAGATCATTCATTTCAAATTCTGAAGTTAACTCCTTCTTACATTTGAAAAATGAGGTGATCTTCTCTGGTAATAAGTAGATCATCAACATAGAGAACCAAGATTAATTCTTTGCCATCAATTACCTTGAAGTATAGGTTTAAATCAGCATCATTATTGGAGAAATCCAAGCTCATCAAGTATCGATCAAGTCTTTCGAACCAAGCACGAGGAGCTTGCTTAAGACCATACAAAGCCTTCTTCAAATTACAAACATGAGACTCCTTCCCATGAACCTCAAAGCCATCAGGTCGCTCAATATATACCTCTTCCTCGATTATACCATTTAGAAATGTTGTCTTCACATCCATTTGGTATATTTTCCATCCTTTAAATGATCTAATAGTAATGATGGTTCTAACAGATGTATAATGAGCAATTGGAGCAAAAGTTTCCTCATAATCTACTCCCTCTTTTTGAGAAAAACCTCTAGCCACAAACCTAGCCTTGTATTTCTCAATGCTTTCATCAGCTACATGCATGATCTTGAAGAGCCACTTAAAAAAAATAATAGATTTTCCTTCAAGTCTAGGTACAATATCCCAAACATCATTCTTGAGGATGGATTGATACTCTTCAGCCATATCATCTCTCCATACTTGTTGACTAGTAGCTTCCTCAACACTAGAAGGCTTAGAGTTTGGTCTGTGTGGTACTGCAAGATTCACCGATTGAAAAACTATCTCTGGCTACTACTAATCAACTTCATAGGCTCAGAGGACTTCGATCTCATCTTAAATGCTTTTCGAACCTAGTATTTTACATCAAACTTATTCCTAAGACTTTCTTAAACTCTCTTCCGAACTGGGTTTACTTGATAACTTAAATGTTGGGCCTACATTAGCTTCCACACTCTTCTTCCTTTTCATCACTTCCTTTAGCAATCTTCTTCTAGCTACTAGGCTCTTTTCAATGATGGTTGGGGCTCCTTGTATCTTTGTATGCACAGTCACTTGGTCATTCACATCTTTTCCAACATTGAAACTCACCACCCTTATCATTTTTACACATCCCAAGCATAACATTCTCTTTGAATTGCAGAACGTCATGAACGACTTGCACTTTAAGTCCTTTGGGGACCTCCAAAATTGCATTATAATACTATAGATACATCATCTCCTACATTTGTAATAATTCTTTTGAATGTCTTGGAAGAAGGGAATGTTGAGTTTTTGTTGAAAACTGCAGTGAAGGAGGGATATTTTAGCGTGTCCAAACCCAAGTCAAGGCAGCTTGGACATGAGACACTCATTCCTGAGATGCTTTGAATTTTTTGGGTGGTGTAATTGAGTGTGCATAGGAAGTTGGTGTAATCCTTCATGCTCAAATCATAGATGAGTCCATAATCGACCACCTTCTCTGCATCCATGTGGCCTATGCCCATATCCAAGGGCATCATCGGGTGGCCTTCGTAGCCAAGGTCAATGATGGCATTGTTGGAATTGTTGAGTGTGTAAGAAGTGGTCATGATGGCAGACCTGATTATTGTGAGACTCCACTCACTGTGAATGACTTTCATCAAAATGCTCAGCCTAACCACATGCAGACATGACATGGACAGGCCAGAGACTATAGCATAATAGTTTCCCTATATGGCATTTGGAAGCCACGAAGTGAGGATATTGACACTAGAGGCTATCACATCAAGCTTCAGAATATTGGACCTCAGATCATACGACCCTTGGGATGAAAAATTGGCCATTGTAGGTGTGGGCTTCACCCCTAACATTGTCAAGCCAAGCTATATTTCCACAATGGGTCTTGCAGTTGAAGAAGTGTAGTTCACTATAGCTGATCCCTCTTTCAGTTCCAAGATGACCCAAGGAAAGTGATAATTCAGAGACAATGCTGATCTCTTGATATTCCACATGGAAACCAATGCCAGGGCTCTATCTTTTTTATTTTTATTTTTATTTATCTATTTTTAAAAGAGCCAATAAGATAAGAGCTCATGTTCATACATAAGACCACCTATCCCTTGACTTTCGAAGGATCGAGCTTTCTTAAGCACATGGGGTCTTCACTTTCATAAACTAGCAGAGTTTGAGAAATCTTGAAGGCTCCCTTCAGATTAGGATCTATGTAAAATGATGAACCAGTGGTTACACTGCCGTCACCCAAATTTAGTGTAGCAGTGTAATCTCTATTTATCGTGCTGGTGCCCACAGTGAAAATCCATGATGCACCATTGTGCATTAATCCTTTCTATGGCCTGCTATTATTGGCATAACAAACGATGACTACTCCTTTCTTTATATCTACAAAGGCTCTAAGGGCTATACTATTTTGGAAATATGGAGGTGAGTCAAAGCCAAGTGAGAGAGACAAAACATTATCCCCATCATTTATTGTGCTCTTTATTGAATGGCCAACAGCTGTTGTTTCTTCTCTTTTCATGAACTACTATTTTCTCACACATGTCTACTTCTTTGAGCTCATCTCTGATGAAACTAATGTTGTTATTGCTACTGTAACTTTCTAGGGTCTTTACCATGGGCTACAACATAGGACTGCTAACCAACGTCTTTTTTTTTAAACCATGATTATGCTCTCTTTTATTCATCTTCTACACTCTCACCTGGAGCAACTGTAACTTCTCTTCTTTTGATGGTTCAAGAACTTTGGTTTCCACAAACTCGGCCAAGTCATTTTCTTCCAAGGTGAGCATGGTTCTAAACTTACATGATATGAAGTTGGATGCTCCTTCGAGTCTATCCTCAATTTTAAGATTGTTCACCATCTTGACTAAAATAGGGATAGACAAGGGATATAAAGTATAATATAGTATTGCTGCAATGACAAATCTGATCATGATCTTCTTCAAACCTGCTCTGATACCATGTTAGTTTTTATGATCAGATTTGAAATAATCATAAAATGCAACACAATGAACAATGAACACAATAATATAACATGGGAAAACCCTCCAACTTGAAGGGAAAAACCTAGCAACAATATATCTCTTATATATTGAATAATAAGAATAACAATGTTAGGGGGCACCAAGAACAACAAACATGCACTGATGCCCAACTATTAGGATCTTGCTCCTCACCAATGAGAGCACAATATATGATTACCTTGTATTAGAAACTAAACATGGAATCATACCAAAATGAACAAGTAACTAGAATTCACACAAATAACACAGAATATGAGAGACAATACACTATTTTGTATTAATACTCATCCATGAAAGAAAATACAATAAAGAAGATGCCACTTCTTCTCCACACCTCTTCAAAAGCTTCCCACACTTCAAGTGTACATAGTAATTTTCTCCAAGAGTTCACTCTCCTACCAAAAACGGTCCCAACACACAATTCACACACAGAATTGGTGTTCACCTCTCCAACCAGTCAGTAATAACCCTGCCATTACACCAAGCACTCTAAACTACTTCAATTAGATCTCCCATGAACCTACAACCTGCAATTCAATAGACCATACTTACACATGTAGATCTCCTATGAGCTTGCAACAACCTGCAACTCAATGATCTTACAATGGAAGGATCTTCCTTGCCTTCCTTTTTAGCTCATGATTACAATACATGCCAATGGGTCTATAAATAGATCCCAGACTTAAACAATAACTTAGACTCTTAATTTAGAATAATTATCCACGTAGCTCAAGACTCGAAATAGCCTTTACATGCAAAAAATTAGTTCAACTAACTAACTGTTCGTGCAATGAATAGTTCTGGAACACACAGGTGACCGACATCGGTCCCTGTCTAACTGGTGCTGACCGACATTGGCTGACTCCCTGCCGATGTTGGTTGCCTTCTGCATTCATCATGATCGATGTCAGTTATACTGCTGATGCCAGTACTTCTAGAACTCAGCAACCTCTCCATGTCTGCAACAAGTTGAAGCTTTTAGCTCCATAACCTAACAATCTCCCACTTGGAAATAAATAGCTGCAACTGTACCTATACCTGTACATCATCTAGTTTGTTCCCTTGGCTTTGTATCCCTCTTCAATATTACTCTTGAAGACCAACCACCACAAATCTTGTGGTGCACCTCCTGTCATCCAAATTACCTGCCACATCCATATCTAAAACCATGTATAAAAGAACTTGACCCTGCATAGCATGTGCACCTGCTACTGGTCCTACTAAACTACCCTCCAGTGTTTCTTTCTCGGATTGACCCCAAACTTTCTGACAGATCCCACTGCTTGGGAAAACTTAGGTTTAGTACACATGTACTCAACCTCATTATGTGAATCAAGATACTACTATCTAACCATCGGCGTGCTAACCGGTTTCACACAATCATCCTGAAACAAAGTCAACATGTGACCTTCCATGTCCCTAAAACACACTCATGCCAAAGAATCTTTTTGCTCTCAGATTCCTCATGACATACTTCTGAACTAGCTTTACCTTTAGTTCAGTAACTCCCTACATATGCAACTCTGCAACAAGCACACAATACAGTAATAGGATAATGTAGCTAATATTATCCAATCTGGTGAAGAGAAACACAATGTTCAAACCTCCATTGTCCTACAGCTAACTCAAGACCATACACCTTGGCCTTCTGTCTCACATGTCTATTTCCACTCTTCTTTATTCTGAACATCCATGCCAAACTCCCACTATTTCCTGGATCTACCTGTTCTGCTTCTT
>JARHVA010001385.1:27500-40000 GCA_037957365.1 Torreya grandis
TATCTTCAGAATATTGGTCCTCCTAAACCTTTCATTGCGACACTTCTCATTATTCAAATTTAGTTTATGAGTGTCAATTATTTTTATTGGTTCTACCATGACCACCTCGAGGTCTAGAACTTACAAAGCATTCCAATGCAACACATGTGAAGGATTAACAACATAAATTTTAAGGTAAGACATATGGAATACATTATAAAAAAGAGTTAGAGATGGTGGGAATGTAAGCTTATATGCTACAATATTGACCACTTCTAAAACATTGAAGGGTCCCACATGTCTCGATGAAATTTTTACTAAATTCTCAAATTTAATCAAACTTTTCCAAGGCTTAACCCGTAGAAATAATTTATCACCTATAGAAAACTATCTAGTTGTTGTCTTTAGATTAACATAACTCTTTTGTCTATCATTGGTATTAACCAAACATTGCCTCATTGTCCTGACTTTCTCTTCCATTTATTAAAGCATCTTAAGTCCAAAGACCACCATGTCTTCTAACATGTCCAAACTAATTGGTGCTCTACACCTCCTTTCATATAATGCCTCAATTAGAGACATCTTCAATGTTTATTGGTATGATATTTTTAAAGTAAACTCAACCAATGGAAGGTATTCCTCCTACTTGTATTACTGATCCATGCAATACATATGAAGTTTATTTTATAAAACCTAGTTAACTTACTCTATTTGTCCATTAATTTGTGGGTGATAAGTAGTAGTTAATTTTAACTGTATACCTAGAGTAAAATTCAAAGTCAACTAAAACCTATAAGTCATCCTTAGATCTTGATCCAAAATGATTTTCTTTAAAAAAAAAGCAATTGATACACCTCCTTCATGAATATATTCATAATAATAAGTGCATCATCTATCAAGTTTCCCAATATGAAGTGGGATACCTTGGATAGTTTGTCAACTCAACCAAGATCATGTCATGTTGGTTTTATGATAACAGAAACCTTTTGATGAAGTTCATACTAATCACTTGACACTTTCATTCTAGTATATTTTGTGGATATATCAATACACCTAGATGCACATGTTCATCTTTCACACACTGACATTATAGATAATGAGACACAAAATACATTGCATCTCTCTTCATTCCTTTCCAAAAATAAAGTAGTCTAAGCTCAGCCATGAGCTTGGTTACTCCTAGATGTCCTGATTATGGGGCATTGTGCAATTTATTTAGCATTGTGCTCCTCAGATTCTCTTTATTGGGCACATACATCCTATCATTTTACCACAAAATATTATCACTCTTTATCTTAAATCATTTATACCTAAGATTTTGAGCATTCTCAGAGAATGATTTTCTGACCTACTCATCTCTTGGTAAGAATTTGAATACTTGATCTTGAAAATTACTCTTGATAGTAGTCATGATTGCTATGTACCTCATATGGCTTAGAGAATCAACTACTGTGTTATCCTTGCCTTTGATATAATTAATATCAAATTCATAATCAAATAAAAATTCAAACCATCATCTCTAATGAGCATTCAGGTTTAGTTGGGTGAAGATATACTTGAGTCCCAAGTTATTAGTATTAAGATAAAATGGTTTTCCCAATGGATAATGCCTCCAAACATGAAAATCATTCATAATTACAATAAATTATAGGTTATTAGGGGCATAATTCACCTCATATAACTTCAGTTTCATAGACTCATAGGCTACCATTGAGCCATCATGCATAAGAACTCCTCCAAGTCCATCCTCAGATGCATCTGTGATCATTAAAAATTGACCATTAGGATGATGAAATATTAGCATTGGTGCTAAATTAATCCTCCTTTTTACTTCCTAAAAGGCTACCTCACACTTATCTGACTAGACAAAAATTTTATTCTTCCATTGAAGAGAGGTAATTGGATTATCTATCTTAGAAAAATTTGAAATGAATTTCTTGTCATATCCTACTAATCCCATTAAACTTCTTACCTCATGCACATTATTTGGTGTTGACCACTCCATTATGGCTCTTATCTTTGTTGAATCCACTAATATACCATCTGTAAAGAAAATATGTCTTAAATTTTGCACTTTATTTTGGAAAGATACACACTTGGACAACTTGACATACAACCAATGCCTTTGAAAATGTTGCAAAACCACTTTCAGATGTTCTAGGTTATCTTTATCATCCCTATAATAAATAATAATGTCACCTATAAATACCAAAACAAAATGATCTAGGTAATATTTGAACACATAATTCATAAGATTCATAACTATTGTGAGAGTATTTATCAATCTAGATGGTAACAATGTGAACTTAGAGTGCCCATATCAATTTATGAACATTGTTTTTGGAATATCCTCTTCACGAATCCTCAACTGATGATACCCTATTCTACGATCAATCTTAGAAAATACTATTGCTTCTCACATTTGATCAAAGAGATCATAAAATAGTGGCAAGAGATATTTATTCTTGATCATTACTTTATTCAACATCCTATATGTTGGAGGTAAAATCATTGGAGGGGCGAATGAATGATGAAACTTAATCCTTTAAAAATCTTAATCAATGACCATAAGCATTCATAAAGCATACAATATGTTCATAAAAATGAATAAGAAATTTGATGTAATATTACACACATAACATAATATCTACGTGGGAAACTCTATTAGGGAATAAAACCCACTCTCAAACCTACAAACACATAGACTGCTTGTCCTATAAGATGATAAAAAAACATGAAACCTTTTAGTGAATCACCTAGTTCATAAGGAACACCCAACCCTAAGTATGAACAAACACCCACTTATTCTAGATGTTGATCACCCACACAATACCTTATGAAATCAATAGCTCTAGAACTTTGATTTCATTTCAATATAATTGGAGAAATAATGTATAATACCTCTATTCAAACTCATCACACACACTTAGACTTTCTCATACAAGAAATGCATCTAAACACCCTTTTGGATCACTCTAGGCTTCTTTTCTCATCCCCAATCTACTCTATACTTCAGTCTATCCACTGATCACACTCCTTTTGGTCTCTTTCCTTTATCTCTATATTCCACTCTCTCAACACATTCACATACAATTCTAGAAACCATTACCTTAGCCTTCACTCTTTATAGAGTGCTCATGAATATCAACTTCTAGGTTGGCCATAATACTTTCCTTAACCCTTAAGACTTATATCATGTTAACACATAGCTCAAAACCATCCTCACAAGTTAGCCATAACATTCATGGGTCACACATAAGTCATTATGCCTTTCAATTAGGCCTTAGTAGCCCTTATAGGTCTCATGGAGACCTATTACCCCTTTGGCACTTCATCAAGCAAATTAAGAACATTAGACCACTTTCAAATACATGGGTCCATGCCATATGACCTCTAAGACATCTTAAAATGAATAAATCTACCAAAACAATCTTCTATTAAAGTATAATTTACTCAAATAGTAGTCTTGTTCACAGTAATACCATGAACAAATAAATAGTTAACTTTAAATCCCAATATCTACAATGTTATAAAAAATCAAACATTATAATAAAATTTTATCGATGTGCCTTGAATTCCTCTACAACTTTGGCTTTCCACCACCATCAAATTCTGCCATAAGCTCAAGATATATATCAAAAACCCATCACTGGTTTTCTTTCACAAATTTGAATATTTAAATTCTAATGGCCACTATGTTAATACAAAACATTTGACACTTATCATCATCTCATGTCCCCTAGAAAGTTTGAACAAATATGCTCTATTGATCTCCTCTTGTGATTCCTATCTTTGACTCTTTAATGCTCTTCATTGATATTTGATCCTTTCTTTTGAGATCATGCCACTTGGAAGCTCTACGTGCCTTTTGTGCACTCTATTCAATTTAGTCAATGTTCTTGTGCCACTTGGCAGACCTACATGCCTTCTGAGCACTCTATTGACATACTGAATCAATATGATCCATTGGATCATAACTACATGATCATATTCTCACTATGTATCTCTATCTAGTAGGTTTCACACTTCTCATATATTTTCATCACTTGATTAAATGCTCACCATTAGATATATCTTAACTATTTGACCCCAAACATAAATGTAGCTAAACTTGATGGTCTCTAGTCCATCATAGTTTACTATAAAAACTTTGAAGGATTATATCTCAAACTATAAAACATTTCAAGACTCCAAATATTCAAAGTACCTTCTTGACACTATAAACAACAACATTATGAAAATATTTGACCAATGTTGACTTTTTGATTACTTGCACAAAATGCACAAACTTGTTAGATCACTCATACCTGCGTGACATGTAGTAATGGTTTGGATTCTCTTAATTTATAATATGCATGTTTCTATTTCTGAATGATCAAATGACACATTATAACTTCACCAAGACATCTTTGGATTCCTCATGACTTCTTCTTTGTTCTTATAGACCTACACATGTGCCATATCTTTCTAGGGTATCAAACACAACTTCTTTTTCATTCATGCTCTAGTACCACATGTTCTCTTCGACATCAATGACAACCTAAGACATCAATGACCATGATCAATAATCTATCCCTTTGTCATTGATGGAAAAACACACTCAGAATGAATTTTTACTCATTTTAACTTCTTTATTCTGATCTTTCTCCCCCTTTGACATTAATGACAAAGGGTATCTTCTTCAACATGCCAACAATCATTACTCAACATCATGTATGCATTCAAATACTATTTAATATTCTTATGATATTTACATACTTTAAAGCATATAAATAAATTTCTTCCCTTTTGGCATGCACCAATTTGAACTTGTGCTTCTATGATCCTTAGACCTATCTACCTATATAACTCACAAGCTCCTTTTACTCATGCATGAAGATTCAATACTTTGTCAACACATATAAATTGGTTTTATCAAGTCATCATATTAATATTATTGAATTCTTAACTATAGTATACTTATTCATAATTTTATCATGACTAAAGTATCTTCACATACGCTCCCCATCACATCATACACATCTTTGTACTGATTAGCATTTTGATCATTTCCTAGAGCACACACACTTGCTTCCACACATGAAAGATGTCTCCTAAGAAGCATAGGTAGAGACACCCACTTATCATAGAGGGAATAAAGATCCTAAAACTTGGGAGACTCCCACATATCCATCCTCTTATTTGACTTGCAATCCTTCCTCATCCTTAGATTGACTTTGAATGAGTTCTCATCCTTATTCTTTTCTTTTATCTCATGATCCTGCTTGAATTCCTTATCCATTTGGTTAGATAAGGCTTGTTATTTGATACTTGATCTTTTTCCTTATTTTTTTATGTAAAATAATCTACTTTGAGCCTATTTTTCATTTACCTACTTAGGCCTCCATTCACTATGACTCCTCTTCATGACATGATTGATAATTTTTGAAGTAGAATACTGATCATTATTGCAGAACCTTACTATGTGACCTCTCTCATGACATTTAAAAAAAATTAGGTTTCTCATATTGTACATACCTTGTGATTGAGATATTAAGATTATTCATTAAATTTTCATGATTATGTACCTAATCATTTGGTCTCCTGATGAATATATTAAAAAACTTTTCAATATGACCAAATCTTTGACACTTTTAGCAAAAGATGTCATTATTTCCTTGTGAACATATTGACTATCTTAAGTGATGATTTTATTCATGATTACTATTATCTTTCTCATAATTCCATGCAAATGCATTCCTTTAGTATCTTTTACAATATTTTGACATATGACCAAACTGATTGCAAGAGTAACAATGACCATTGTTATTTTTATACCTCATAGCATTTGGTTATCTGATTTGATTTGTCTTTATTCTATCAATACATTCATTCCTTGACTAATGATTAATATTCAAATCCTTTATCTTGTTTTGAGTTACATTTTTGTATTCTTCTTTGTATCGAAGACCACATCTATTAATAACATGCTTTTGACTACTCAAAATATTGTCAAGATCATTTGAGCTCTTTTCATACTTCACAAATGACTTCACCTTATAAGATGTCTTATCTAGCTAAGTTTTTAATTAATCAATTTCAATCACATACCTTAAACACTCATCTTCTTTGGATTTTAGGATTGTAGACATAGTTTCTAATTGACTATTGAGATGCTTGACAATATCTTCCTATTCCCTAGTGTCATCATTCATTTTTACTTCAAACACACTAAATTGCTCTTCATAGTCCTTGATTTTTGAAATCATCTTCTTGTTCATTTTATTCTCAATCTTTAGATCTTCAAGAAAATTCATAAATTCATCCTTATTATATAAATCATCAATTGTATCTTTACTCATAGCTTGATTTAGTTTCATTTGCAAAGACTCTAGCTTTAATTGATACATGATACATTCTTCATCCTTACTCTGTACTTCTTAATTAAGAGTAAAAACTAAGTTTCAAGCTATTATGTGATCTCATCATTATATTTGACTTCATTACTAAACCTTCCTTCCAAAATTCTAATTTTTTCCTCACGGGATTTGATTAAGAAATCTTGTTTTCGATTCTTTCTTTGTAGTATCTTCATTTATTCCATAGTATCTAGATATTTATCTTCAAGAGTGACTTTATCATCTTCTTCCTCTAAGCTATCTATGATAAATAAATATTTGATTAAATAACATTCACCTTCATCATCACTAAAATCCATTAATAATGTCTCCTTGTCTTTATTATGAAAACAATCATCATTGTTAGATGTGTTTATTTCTTCTTCTGTAGATGAGTTATTATTTTATTCATGTTAAAGGCTCTTACTACCTTTATATGATTCCTTCTTTCCATTTTTATTAGTAAATAAATGTATGTACTTGTTAGGACCCTCAAATTTCTTATGTTTATACTTATGAGATTCCTTATAAGATTCTTTGAATTTAAACTTGTCTCGACATTTAGCTTCAAAATGACCAAATTTACCACATGAAAAAAATTTAAAAGGAAATTTTCATTCATACTTACCTAATCCTACATTCAATCTTCTTAAAATCATGGCTTCAAGTTGATCTTCATTAAGATCAAAATCTTCAAGACTTAACTTATTCTTTTTTGTTTGTCTCCTTGATCACCTTGAAGTTTGCTTCCTTCTTAGGAGGTCTATCCTCATCAACTCTCTTCTCATAGGTAGTAAGGATACCATGCAGTTCATCCATATTCAACTACATAAGATCATGACTTTCTTCTATAGAATAAAATTTTTGAATCAAATTTGAGTGTAAGAGTCCTCGATACCTTCTATACTATAGTAGCTTCATCAATCACCTCTCCAAGACCTTTGATCATGTTTACTACCCCATCAACCCTTAGAAGATAGGATGCCACATATCTTCTTCCTTCATTTTGAGACCTTGAAATTACCTATAGTAGGTCTGTAATTTAACCACTTTTAACTTTGAGCCTCCTTCATAGATTGTCTATAATTTATACCAAATTTCATTGGTAGACTTGCAATGAATCACTTTGGTGAACTCGATCTCATATAAACCATAAATGATAGAATTCATATCTTTAAAATTATTTTCACTCAACTTCTTGTCAATATCACTAGTTATAGGAGTCGCTACTGTAGTATAATAATCTATGATAGATTGCCAAGTATCAAACCGTAGAGATATATTGTATGTACTCAACCTTGCACTCCAAAAACATAGTTTGATCCATTTAATAATGGTGATTGATTTATATAGAAACCCTACTTCTATTGACTTTCCATATTGTACCTTGGATCACCTTTATGTGGTTAAACTTACAATGAAGGTCCTACTTTAATACCAATTATTGGAGGTACAATCACTGAGAGGGGGGATGAATTAGTCATGCAAGATATTTCAAACTTTAATTATAATCTTTTCAAACTCTTAAGCAATGACTACAAGCATTCATAAAACATACAAGATATTCATACCAATCAATAATAAATATGATACAAGATCACACACATAACACAAAATCTATGTGGGAAACCCTATTAGGGATTAAAACCCACTCTCAATCTTTCAATCACATGGACTACTTATCCTATAATATGATCACAAACATGAGACCTTTTAGTGAAGCATCCACATCACAAGGATCACCCTTGTCTAAGTATTAACAAGCATCCATTTGTTATAGATGTTGAGCACCCACACAACATCTTATGAAATCAACATCTCTAAAACTTTTATTGCATTTCAATTTTATTGGAGAAACAATGTATAACACCTCTCTTTCAGGTCATCACAGACATCCAAACTTGTTCATACAAGAAATACATCCAAACACCCCTTTTGGATCACTCTAAGCTTCTTCGCTCATCCTCAATCTACTCTATACTTTACTCCATCCATTGATCAAACTTCTAATCTCTTTCATTTGTCTCTATCTTCTACTCTCTCAACACATTCACATACAAGTCTAGAAACCATTACCTTAGCATTCACTCTTTATAAAGTCTTCATGAATATCACCTTCTAGGTCAGCCATAATACTTTCCTTAACCCTTAATAATTATATCATGTTAATGCATAGCTCAAATCCATCCTCATGAGTCAGCCATAGCATCTATGGGTCACATTTAAGTTGTTATGCCTTTCAATTAGGCTTTAATAGCCCTTATAGGTTTCATGGATACCTATTAACCCTTTAACACTTCATCAAGAAAATTAATAACATAATATCACTTTAAAATACATGAGTCTACTCCATATGACCTCTAAGACATATTAAAATTAATACATCTACCAAAACACTATTTTGCTAAAGCACAATTTACTCAAACAATAGTATTGTTCATAGTAACACCATGAATGAACAAACAATAAAATTTGAATCTCAATACATACAACTTTACAAACATTCATACCTTCTAATAATTTTTTCTAGATGCACCTTGAAGTACACTACAAATATTCCTTTTACACCATCATAATTTTATTCCATATGCTCAACATATAAATAAAAACCCATCACTAGTTTTCTTTCACAAATTTGAATCTTTAAATTCCAATGGTCACTGTGTAACTACAAAACATTTGACACTTGTCATCATATCATGTCCCCTATAAAATTTAAATAAATACACTTTATTGATATCCTCATATCTTCTTATCTATAACTCTTTAACGCTCCCCATTGATCTTCTATCTTTTCTTATGAGATCATGCCACTTAGAATTTCTATGTGCCTTCTATGCACCCTACTCCATTCAGTCAATGCACTTATGCCACTTTGTATCCCCATGTGCATTTTAATCATTCTATTGACTTATTGACTCAATACAATCCATTATATCATAACTATATGATCATGCACTCACTATTGATCTCTATATGATAGGTTGCATACTCATTATATATCATCATTACCTAATTAAATGCTCATCATTAGATCTATCTTGACTATTTGACCCTAGACTTCAATGTAGTTAAACTTTATGTTCTCTGATCCATCACAGTCTACTAGAGAAACTTTAAATGTTTATATATTGAACTAAAAAACACTTCAAGAATCCAAATATTTAGAGTAGCTTCCTAACACTATAAACAACATCTCCATGAAAATATTTTAACAATGTTGACTTTATGATTACCTACACAAAATGCACAAACTTGTCAGATCACTCATATCTACATGATCTGTAGTGATGGTCTTGCTTCTCTTAAGCTTAATATTCATGTTTATCTTTTTAAATGATCAAATGGCACACCAAAACTTCACCAATACATCTATGGATGCCTCATACCTTCTTCTTGGTCCTTATAGACCTGTACATGTGTCATATTTCTCCAGGATATCAAACATTACTTCTTTATCATTCATGCACTAATACCATATGCTCTCTTTGACATCAATGACAACCTAAGACACCAATGACCATGTTCAACACTATAATTTATACATAGGTGAAGAGTACCATCCTTATTATTGATGAAGATAATTGGTACTCCCCATGGTGATACACTTAGTCAAGTCAACACTTTTGACAACAACTCCTAAAGTTGTGCCTTTAACTGAACCAATTCATTTATTATCATTTTTTATGGTACCTTAGACTATGGTTTTGATTTATATATGACATTAATTGAGAAATCAAACTTGCACTTGGGTGTTAATCCTTGTAATTCTTCTAAAAAACATGTCATGAAAGTTTCTCAAAAAAGGATAATCTTCTATAGATTGTTTCATAGATTCCTTTATATCATTTATCTTAATGATAAATGTTTGGCATACCTTCCTTTGAGCTTTCTTGAATTGAGTTTTACAAATATTCATTAGCTTTAACTCCCTTTTATCACCTTAAAATTATGTCTAATTTCTAAAATCATCTTGACACTCAACCTTCTTTAGAAAATAGTCAACCTTGGCTTTATGGTTTGCAAGATAATTGAATCCTAGGATCACATCATATAATCCCAATGGTGACCCAAAAAATATCTACTACTATAATGAAATTAGGCAACCTAATCTTTGATTCAACTGGACACTTATCAACTTTGACCTTAGACTCATTCCCAACTATACCAACCATGAATTTATTATAACTTCAACTTTTATCGATAATTTACTAAGCATCCTAAGAGAAATGAAATAATTTGTATGTCTCATGCTAATAAAAATAGAAACTAGATGATCAAACAAAATACCTAGCAATTCTATTGGCAAAGGTTGATACTCATCCTGATGATTGTCAATGACTAAATGAATTTTCTTCTAGAATGTAACTTACTAAGAATAAGAACCCTTATTCTTTGACTTGTCCTAAGGACATGCTCAATCAAAATGGTTACCTCTAAATATGAAGTTGCCTCTATCTAGTCCTTTCTTTTTAGACTATTGGTTTCCCTTGAGATCACCCTTGAAACCATTACTAGGTTTCTTGTTCCCTGAATCACTATTAAACTTGGCATTCTGATTCTTGAACTGACCCTTAGAGTCTCTACTACTCTACTTCTAGTTATTCTTTTTTAAAGTTGGTTTAGAACTTCAAAATTTCTTTTTGAACTTATCTCTAACTTGGGAAAGAGATTTAAGTTTTTTCTCCTAATTGAATACCTTTTCAAACACTTGATCCATAGTAGATGGTCCATGCACATCTACTTCACAACCAATCTAGGGTTTTAATCCATTAATGAATTTACTAATTTTAAACCTCTCATCCACCTGATATTGAGGTACATACATAAAGATCTTGGTGAATTATTCCCAATATTCAATGATAAATCCCCTTGCTTAATATTTTTAAAATCCATATTCCTTTGATTAAATTACAATTTTGGAATCCATCATGACCTAAACAATATCACAAATTATTCCCAAGTGGTGGTGGTGGTTGAGTTGAGGTTCATTTCAAGCTTTTTGTTTACCCACCAAGTTTTTGCTTCACTATAAAGTTGATAAGATCCCTAGTTTACTTTCATGACTTTATAAAAATTTTGAATCTCAAAATACTCCTCTATTTTTATTAGCCATGCTTCATCTCCATCCCCCAAAATAGTTCCATTAAACTTGTGATGGATTTTTATTTTTTCTATCACATGTTAATTATGTAACTACTTGAGCTCTCACATCCTATGGAACTTCATCATGCCTCTATTCTTGAGGATGTTCTTGATAATTAGTATGCTTTTCGAGTTCCTCATGATTATTTTCACTTCATGTCCATACAATTCCTATTCTATGGCTATGATTCGATCCTTAGTCTCTTGCATGTTCACAAGGATTTGGTCTAACTTGATAACTTGATCAATGACAAACTAATTTGGATTAAAATGGGGTTTGTTATTAAAATTACCCTCACCTCTTGGTCTAGTATGCACCATTATTTTTCTTGATTATTAGGAGAATATGTTTTTTTTTAGCGGACACATTAATTCTTTGAGTTTGAGCCTCATCTCTAATACCACAATGTAATAACCCCAATGGGTTTTCTCAAAATATATTAAAATATAGATGGTTCCTTAGATTATTCCATCTCATTTATATTAATGATAAATTCCTAGCATCCCTTCCTTTGAGATTTATTGAGTTTAATTATAAAAATTTACCTTAGCTTCAAATCCTTTTTCTCACCCTAAAGTTATTTCCAATTTTTGAAATCATCTTAAAACTCAACCTTCTTGAGAAAATAGTCAATCTTGGATTTATGATTCAAAATCCAATTAAATTCTAGGATCACATCATATGACCCAAACAATCTTATAAAAATATCTACTACTGTAGTGAACTCAAGCAACCTAATCTCCACTTTGACTAGACACTTGTTAGCTTTGACCTTAGGTTCATTCCCATACTGTACTAACCATGCATTTTCCATAACTCTAGGTTTTATAGATATTTTGTTAAGCATTTTAGGAATAATGAAATATTTTGTAGTTCCCTTGTCAATCAAAATAGAAACTATATGATCAAAAAAAATACCTGATAGTTATATAGATAGAGATTGATACTTAGCCTAACAATTATCAATAGCTGCATGAATATGCTATTGGAATGTACCT